>QQSS02209320.1:0-11533 GCA_003687565.2 Craspedacusta sowerbii
ATATACATATATATATATATATTATTTCTCTTTATTCATCATATTCTTTGTTGTTAGGAAAATCGTTTATAATTATTTCCAAGTTCATTTAAAATGATTTGCTGAATGCTTTTAATGCAAGAAGTATGTACTAAATATTTAAGCCTGCTGGAAGTCAGATTCAGTCATTGAAAAAATAGACATTTGGCGCCTCAAATTTCATAAGTTTTATTTAAGTTAGCTTCTAAGGGAGAGTCTATTTTTATTAAAAATTAATTTCATTAAAAGCTTCAGAACAAGCCTGTCTATTACTTAGGGACTTTGCCGTAACTTGTCTAAAATCTGCCATACAGATCTACGCAAGTCCCCTATTATTTGGGAAAATAGCCTTTATTCCTGTGTATGTACACCTGCTTTTGTTATTGCTCTGTTATTGAGTAAGATTTACCATGTTTCTTCACAGATTGTAATACTCATCCAGTCAGGTATTTTGTGCTTTGCATGCTTCAGGATCACATCTTGCGCTTGCATGTTGAAATTGTTGAAAAATGCCAATGATGTATGTGCCTTTAAATTGATGCAGTCTGTAAAGTATGTCTTGAATTTAAACTTTGTGAAACTATTGGGTTTAAGTGATGACTAGTTTTTTTGTTAAGTCTCATTTCGTATTGAATAGTTTTTCAGCCTTACTACTCCTGGTGTAATACTGTGCATATGGATGGCTGCACCAAGTATAGTATGTTTCTCCTTCTGTGCATTTGCAAGTTGAATGTTTCCAATGTTTTTGGAACTAGTTAGTCTCTTATCTTCTGATATACAGTTACATAGTGTTCCATATAGTCTGCGGTATTAGTCTAGAAACTGATTTTGTTTCTTTCTGATTCACTGGCAATCCAGCGGATTTAAGAGATCTTATTCTGTATAGCAGTCAATGATTGCTTTATCTAGTTTGGATCTCATCTCCTGTTTGATAGCTATTCACTATTAACTATTTAGGTTCTTCGAGTCCAAAGTAAAAATGGTACCAAAAGAGTAGAAGTAAAGCTTTCTGAAACTGTTGCTGCACTATATGCTAAAGTAAGAAGTGGTGCCTGTACATGTAGTGCTTTTTTAAAGCATTAAGTAGTTGGAGCATGCTGTCCTAAAACTACCATTTCGTTATTTGTTTTTGTTGAGGATGGGTAGCTCAGTTGGTATGGGTGCAAGCCCGGAGTCTGAAGGTGGTAGGTTCTAGTCCACGCCCGGGAAACTTGTTTTCTAGGTTTTCTTAGCCTTACATCCCTCCGGGGATGGATTAAAATAAGTACAGCTGCAGGTACATAAATTTGCATCCCATGTCCCTCAATTGTTGGACTAACCCAACATGTGTCCTAAATGTTTCTCTCGGGAAAAAATAGTCCCAGCTATGTGGAAGGTCCGCATGATGCTGTACAAGCCATGTATGACGTTAAACTAATACATATTCACAGGCAAGCTGTAGCTCCCCCTTATTCGGGCACAAGTTGGTTGCCATTTGCTATGTAACAATTTTGATATGAATCACTGTGGATTAAAATTGCCAGCATGAAAAGCGTACCTGTAGATGATTGAAACCGTAGATCATCAAAATTAAAATTAGATGCTTATAATTACAAGCGCCTGAAGGCAGATACCCTGTAGGCAATCATCAAGATTGCCAGGAGAGGGGCGATTGTTCGGTGAGGCATAATGGCAGCTACAAAGCCTTGTCGATTCCTTGCAACAACAACAACAACAACAACAACAACAACAACAACAAAACATGGCAGTTCTCTGGGTTCATTTATACCTTAGTTATGGAGTGTGGGCGTTTCATTGACGTCGCAGTTATATAGATGACTACAAGAGACCAGTTCTTGAAGATCTTGATGCTTCTGATTTGATGATTTAGACCTTATTTATAAAGCCATTGTATCAGACTTCTTGTTTTGAATTCCACTCAAATGCACGCAATGCATGCTTTGTAAATACGCTCATACTGTAACCACTTCACTTGCTTTGTCACTTTCAGGAGTAGACGTCATGTGCATTTAATTGCGCAGGCTTATTATATAGATTTATTGGATCTGTTTGGATGACGGGTGGCTGATCTAGCTCACGTTTTGAAGTCAATAGTTACTACCTTAGTAGGGCATTTGTTATGGTTTCTGGATCATCCATGGCTGCCTCTAGGCAAACTCTAAGCAAACTCAATGGTGATGCGATTAAGAGACACTGAGCTGGCCTAGAAGCCTGCTGAAATTCTATAGATGAAACTGTAAAACATACAACGCGTTCAAGGAGAACCAGCATGTTATTTTATAACAGGAATAATGCTTATGCGCTCTAAAATATCAAGCTTTTGGAACTGCAGATGGGTATGTAGCATAACTGTATGACCTTAGGAAGTTTCAGCCTGCGAAATTGTATAAAATGAGAATGTTTACTTAAGTGGCATAAGACTTAGACCAGCTTATTTATCTTGTTGGGGTGTTTAAACATGAGATTGGTTAAAGGGGAATATTGTCTGACATGTTTACTGAACAAATAGGAAACTACGTATACTGTTACGAAAACAACTGAGCTTATGGGAATATAGAAGAACAGCAGCACTGCAGTGAAGCCTCTGTTGGTTATACAGGAATTGAACTGCAAAATATACACACCAACAAGATGATTAAGCTGGTTGCATGAATATGTAGCATATGCAAGAGTTACTTGTTGCATGGAATTAAAGGTAAAAGTATTTTGCTTTTGTTTGCTTAAAATAATTATTGGGCAAAAGCACCCTAGGAAAGTACAAATTGTTTTTTGCTCTTTTACAAGACTTTTGTGGTTGTCTGTGCAAGAGTTCTATTAGTCACTTCTTTAGATTCAATCCACCAACTTTTGAGAAATACCTTGGACCACATCTACATAATTAAATCTTACTAATTGTACGAACGTTCTTTTAAAAAAAAAATCTTTTGTGTCAGATCAGCTTTTGTCATTTCATTCATTCCCGAATGAAAGCATGCACATAGTATGTTTACTTAATATTAAGTCGACAACTTCAAGGGTTTTTTGCAGTCTAACATGCTGAGTGATGACCAGCAAAAACACAAGGGGTCATTTTAAATTACATGTTAGGCATGCATTACAAGCCTGTTTTTAAATTTATTAGCGGAAACAACGCCACTATAAAGCTTAAGCTAAACCATTGTACTTTATTATAGCAGATATTTTACTGAAATTTAATATTGCACATGCACCTATAACTGTAATGAAGTAACTTTCGGATAAGTTGTAATAAGTAAAACATTTTATGTTGCCAATAGTCACATGGAAACAGGCAATAATTGAAAATTGCATGTCAAACAATGATTCCAAATGTTGTTATTTGCGTTTTCTTCTCCACTAATACCTCAAGACAAGTATTACATGTTTAAAACAATTTAAAATATGCAGTGTTATCCTAGGCGTACAAAAAAACAGCTGCCCCTATCGGCGTTGCCAGGCGACGTCCTCGTTCTATTAGGAGCTCATTTGCGGGGTGGCGGCATGCTTTTGTCAATCATCTCAGGTTTCGATCATCTACGGGTAAATCGGTGTTCTTTGCCTGACTCATGTTTGCCTCGGTTTTTAGAAGTTTTCAGGTGCAAAAGTGCAAAATAGGGACACAAGTGCAAAATATTTGACGATCTATCAACTGCCAGCAGTTTAATTGAAAATTTCACAACAGTGATGTCGTTTTTATTTGGGCTATATTAATTAGCAAGTATTCTGATATCCTATTGCTACGATAAGACTATCCTACATCTATTTGATATTTTTATGTAAGCAAGGTATTGACCATGCCTTCGAAAACTGCACAAGGTAGGAGAACGATTTCTGTCCATCCAATATTTTCTGGTACTGAAAAGAATATTTGTTTTTGTTTTCAGTTCTTCTGATCCCGTGGCAAAGCGAGCTGTTTTTAAAATCCTTGTCAAGTTTAGTAATGTGCATTTTATAATTTGTCCCTCCGATGTCATCCTGAGGACCAATATGTTACCTGTATTTTGCAGAATGGGATTCTGAAGGATATATTCCGATATATAGATTGCGAAGATGCTGATGTTTGACAATTTTATATTATTAAGAATCAGTTGTGCTAGAACTGCTGATCATATCATGACAAGCAGGTCATTTGTGCTGTTCTCAAGTGAGGTACTTTATCTACTAATTGTGTAATCAACAAATGGCGTGATCAACAAATGGTGTATTAGTTCATCAATGTCTTGTGGTATTGGCACCAGATGGTCAAAACATATGCAGCGATTATATCAAGTACTTAAAGTATAACTGGTTGCCAGCAAATTACTCTAAAAATTGCTCCGCGTGGACACCAGATCGTGAATGCATCATCCGCGATCAACGAAAAGATAGGGGAATATTTCTTATAGTTCGATTAAGGTTATGTATTTGTATTTATACAGGAAGCAGTTAAGTAACTAAACGAACACGTTGAAAACAAGTTGTTGTAGTGCCATCTACAGTGGCCCTCGCAACGAACCGTGGCCGCATATTCTCGTCGCATTTTCTAATGCCGGGAGCAGGTGGAAGAAAATCGACCAAGATTTTGATGCATAGTTTGACAAATGGAGCTAGCACAAGATGCTTACCAGCAAGGGTGACATTAAGACAATGGCAACGATATGAAGGGGAAGTCCTAGTGCATCTCGACGGTAACTACGCTAAGCAGCATTAAGTTTTGTGTGAGACGGAACCCATTGTTGAGCAAATGCAAACCCTCATAAAAACACTAGAGCAAATGACAACCAAGGACGGAAACTGCCAACTGCCAATCGCCACGATTCCGTGCAGCCAGAAATCATCGATTCGTGCAATTCAGAGTCATGTAAAGACAATGCACAGGATTCTGCAAAGCAGTTTGCAGCCACGTGCATCGTTCACTACGATTTATTTAGTGTTGATAATTCACAATTGGCTACGTTTAATTTTCGCGATTCCTCTCAGTCGGCAAGCATCGATGCGTGCTCTTAAGAGTCATTTAATAATAAAGCATAGGATTCTGGGAAGCTTCCTTTCCAGTCTACACATGTCAACTATACTTAGCTAAGCAGTGCTGAGATGCATTTCAATGGAGACAAGGAGCTTTTATACGGACATCGTATCCTGAAGGGCTACGAAACTTGCTCCAGATGTGCGAATGTTGTGTTTTTCTGCCGCTTGTAGTGTCGTGTCATATCCGTGTAGGCATATTCTCGCCGCAGATATTGCTGACATAAGCAAGTTCCATGCATGAAATACTTTACGTAGTTAGATTTGCACTTTCTATGTACACTGGATTCATGCGCGGTTGGTTTAGGTTGCGCAAGAGCTCAAGCTAAGTGCTGATGGCTGGCTTCTGTATTTTGATCGAGGGTGCTCAAAGGAAGTTTTACGACATGATAGGAAGACAATTAAAGGTCTATTGCTAAAGTAAGGTTTGCATTTTTGTCAGCAGTTTTGTCATGCTAGCATGTCATGGGTCGCCATATTTGCAGACCTTTGTTGTTATCTTGTACAAACAAGTTGTCACACGTAGAGTTTATAGAGCCAGTCATGTCAATTTTTTGACAAGCTCGGGAAAGCAGAGAAGCTTGAGAATGCTGAGAAGCTTAAGAATTCCATTTTTCTTTTCTGTTATGTGTGAATGGCGTAGCCCCTATATGCAATTCATGGTAGCAGGCATGCACACAAGACCCTAAAAGTCTATATTGCTACAAATTATGTACCTGCTGCTTCTTTTTATCCTATTTGTAGTACCTCTGCATGATTTTTTTTCGGGAGAACTGCCCACCATCCATCATGCAATAATAAGGGTAGATTTCACCAACATAAATGTGTTCTAGAAGTAACTAGACTGTTGGAACACGAGCCTATGAATGCTGCCAATCTTTGCCTCGCTAGTTATCAAGTTTTGTGGTCTGCTGACAAAGAAAACTCAAGTAATGACATGAGGCAAAAAAAAAATCTTTTTACTTAACATGCGATACCTCAGCGCAAATTAAATGATCTCGAACGAACGAAATTAAAAGTTTATTTAAATGCTCAGAAGTATGTATGATTGCATGGCTGAAAAATACGATATAAATATGAGATCATTGAAAGCTCTACACCAAACCATTACCTCCTTTTGTGTAGTCATGTAACCATTCTTGAAGTGAGCCTTCATTGGATGCTCATCATAAAGATGTATCAATTCTTTCTACATGTGCATTCATCAAAAAGATTACTTAGTCAAAGATATCTGAATTTTTCAGAGTGATAACAAGTGCACGCGTTTTGCAGAACTGGAAATTTTTTAGTGACGCATAACTCTGTGGTACTATTTGATCAGCTTTTTTTTTTAAAACTAGACATGGTGACATACTTCATTTGCAAGACTCATCAGCTGTTAGAGGAGGAGGGAGCAGGAATGTTAATCCCCATGTGGGTCCGCCTCTGCGCTCGCGAAGTTATGAAAATGCCGTGGAGAAGCCGTCTGAAGATGTACTGCCCAGCATAGCTGAAGATGAAATTGATGTGGTGCTGTCAAATGAGTCTGGACTTGTTCCTAGGAAGAAGGACCCGCAACTGTATGGGGACTGTTTTGTTTCTCGTTAGGATTTGTGAATATTTGAAATATCTTATTAAATTGCGCATTTACTGCTGCTTCAAACTGAGTGGCGATCGAGTTGCACACTTTTTCATCTGCTTGTGCTGATGTGTTGAGGAGGAAGCTAAGATCAGAAGAAAATGTTAGTCAGCTAAATGCGTTCTACAATATGCCGCAAAGTTATTTCTTAAGCTCCATATATTATGTGTATTTTCTTTACGTTAATTGGTGTCAAACAACGGGAAATATTTTTGAGTCATGGATCGTAATGTGGAGTCAATTTGCACTTAAACCTTAGCGAACGTTCACTATAGGGTTGTACTTGAGCGTATAGATCTTCGAATCAACAAGTTATATTAAAGCAGTAGTAGACCTTCGAGTAATGGTTGCACTGCAAACGAAGTTGTACTTTGGCTTTTCTGATGAGCTTAAGCCTTGATCGATCGTATATGAAGCAGCTTGCTCTGCTGACATGGTGGTTTTGAGAGACTGCGAAATCTTCATAGCAAGGTTTGCTGAGGAGCTTGTAAGAAGCGCTTGATGTCTGTTTTGAGGAAATTAGCAAAATTGTGCTATGAGCTTCTGCTTTGGAGAAACATGAAGAATTTTGCTTCGTTTCATATTAATAATGAGAAGTTTTTGCTTTAGAATCATCCTGGCCCAGTTTTAGGGAGAACCATTTTGCTATGTCCGTGTTTGTAACTTTGTCATTCTCTGACAGTTTCTTTTTTCCGGCCTTGGTCAGAATGTGCACGGGTTTTATGGAAACCGTTCAATCGACGTTTTTGGCGAGAGATGGAGGGAGATTTGTTTTTCTCTTGATGATTTCAGGTTGTTACTATGCTGTTTTTTTGCCAGTGCCTATGTTTGAGATGATGGTATTTTGTTGGTGAGGGGTATGCAGCTTGTCCCACTTTATCTTGTCGACAGTTTTATTGTGCATGAAGTTTTCTCAGTAGAGCATCGGTAACATCTTTGATGCTTGTCATGACTGTCATTTTCTCCCTGTTTTGTAGTTGTCGCCATGGAGATCTGGGAAAATGCTTGCATTGCTCACCCTTAGAGGTATTTCAATTACCTTGTTAAACTCTGTTATCTAAGAAATTGTTGCATCAATGTCGGTATTAGCTACGGGTTTGGGGCCTTTCTGATTGCTCTTTGATATGAATTCTTTCAAGCTTTTTCTATGATTATTCAATCGCATTTAGCAGCCATCTTTAGATTGTCGTTGTGTTCTTTCTATGGACAGCCCTATGATGAGGACTACCTGAAAACATTGACACCCCCTGCAAAGCACATGGCTTTCCATTCTTATTTGAAGTTGCTGAAGAGCGGCGCCAGCAGGTAGTTTTTCTCATCCTCGGTGGTTCTGTTTTCTAACAAGCAAAACTTATGCGAACGTTGGTCGCGTCTGCCTGTACCCAGGTTTCACAATTCGTTCTTGATTTTTAATTAGCGTTTCATGTTGTTAAAATACGTCGTGGTTGCGGTGAGTTAGAATTTAACAGCTCCAGTGGAAAATTGTAATGAAATACAGTTGGGATCGCTTATGCTTGTATTTATATAAAATATTCCATGCTGATATTCAAAAGGCTTTATGATTTATGATGGAGTGGGTGAGATTTCTTGAAGTTCGATTTTAAGTAACTTAAAGGTAAGTTCCGACCCGAATGTGGTTATCTTGAAGTTGGGACTCCGTGTGGCTGCTTGCAGGGTGTATTAGGTGGTTGTCAGGGTCGTAACTAACCAGCTGGATGTCGTGGTCCGCGCCTGGATTGTGATCTCTGGCCAAGCGATCCGTTCAGCGGACTGTTGATGGTCAACAGTGACTTTTCGTTGTTCGCATAATTTATCTTAACTAGCTTACTCTATATGGTCTCGCATTTTGCAGTCCTAGGTCAAGTTTGTAACAGTAATATAAGTTTGAAGCAATAATAGACAAGACCATTTTCTGCTGAAATTTATTTACTATGCTTTGACTTTCTTTGTCCATTTCAGAGGTAAATATACATCCATGGAGGATGTTAATTGCAAGATCAAACCTGGATGCAAGGAGCATCCTCCATGGCCGAAAGGGATCTGCACAAAGTGCCAACCAAGTGCGGTCATTCTGAATCGACAGGTGCGCCTTTTCCGAAGTAAACTATCGAAGCAAGATATAGTGTTTGTAGTTTTTAGCTTTCGTTTGTCAAGGTCTCTTAATGATCCATGTAAATAGCAATTGTTTTAATATCATGGATCTTTATTTACCATGTTGAGTCAAGTTTGTAGTTAATCATTAGCGAAGCTTCACAGGCGAGTTGTACTTCAGCATATAGACCTTCAAATACAAGCATGTGGTACCGTAGCATTAGTACGTGCTCGAATAAAAGTTGTGGTTTAAGAAAGTTGTACGTTAGCATGAGTAGACCTTGACCATAAATTTGTAATTGTGCATTGGTGAACCTTCAAAAAAAGTTTTTATGTAGGAATAAGTAAACTTTCAAATAAAAAGTGTGTTTCGCAAAGAAAGTTGTACTTCAGCGTAAGTAAGGCTATAAGGAGGGCATCCTGTACAGTCTCTATCCGATAGTGCGACCTTCTGATTTTGCGAACGTAAGTTGTATGCGGATTGACGTGATGATTGTACGCGCTTGTGTGCAACTCATTGTCTCCTATCTAGAAATATCGCCATGTTGATAACATTATGTTTGAAAATCCTTTGATGATGGACAGGTTTCTGAACTACTGGCGAAGAACTGGACACCAGGTATTTACATAAGCGCGCTGCTTTAGACTGCATACGTTGATGATGAATGATTTGGTTGCATTTCTAAGAGGTGGCAAAGCGTAAGTTTGGTGCACAAGTTGCTTGTTTTCCCGTGTTTGGATTTCATAAGGTTGTCTGGTATAGGACGTTGATTTGATGACTCTTTGTGTTTACCTGGCTGTGAATTCTTTTCTCGTGTAACTGGTCAGAGAGTCGGCTACTTGTATGGCAACTATGAAAAACATGATAATGTACCGTTGGGAATCCGAGCTACAGTAGCTGCCATATATGAGCCACCACAGGTAATCAACAGTATACTGGTGTTTATGTGTTTCCGGTTTTTCAGCGGTTGCGTTTTAGCTAGTCCGCTTGTTATTGTATTGCTTTCGGATCAAATGTTTCTGTGTTTTTTTTCCTTTCGCGAAGGTTTCTTTTTCACTTTGTTCCTTTCTTACTTCGGAGCGGCGGTATTTTTTATAGCCATGTTTTTTTTGTCTTGTGAGGATTCTTGTACTAATTAATTAAGTGTTATTGGCGTTGGTCAATAGTTTCGCCTACGTCGAGTGTTGACTTGGCCTAAAGGGAAACAAGTCTTCATCTGTTTGATCCCTGCTGTACTCTAGGATAGCACGAGAGATCGCATTGAACTCAAAGTGGATCCGTACGAAGAAGCCATAGAGTTGCTGGCGGCCAACCTTGGACTGAGAAGGGTATGGGTCGTGGAGATGCCTTTCTTTCTTGTGCGATTCACATACCATGTTGCGCCCATTCGAAGTCATTTTTATTTTTTATTGTGGCGGTTTGTATTGTTTATTCGGTAAATGCAATACCTTGCGTATCCCTGCTTGGCATTGCGAAGTCTCGTTAACGACTCAGTGAGGATATGCGCCATGGCCCGTTGTTCTTTCGTTTGGCTCGACCCGTTGTGGTATCAAAGTCTAGACCTTTAGGCTATTCGACATCGATAGAAATCCCGGTGTTGAAGGGTGTTGAGCCTTTGCTCCGCTTAGGCAGAAGATTCTAAAGCAGTGTAGTCAACCGATGGTCAGTGCAGCAAAATATGCTTGGAGGAAAGCGCTGATGCATAACATCAGATCATGGATAAAAATCTTTAATGCTTTAGTTTCTCTGACCCTTCTTCACTATCCTCCGTGGCTGTCCTCTCTCATTTCAAAGTAGGACGATCAGTATTTCTACAAAACCTGTTTTCCATAGGTTAAGTTATGATGATATCAATAAGCTCAGATTCCCCTGCACGTTCGGTGCTTAACTGTAACTAGGCCTCGTAGCTATTTCTTTTTATTAGTCAGTTTTTCTGTGCTTCTTTAATCAAGGGGCTATTCACTGCGGAATGTATTTATTTGCGACCTGTGTATACAGCTAAGTCTGGCAAAGAGCAACCCGAAGCATTGTTTATCAGAGTTGCATTTGGCTTTGTTTAAGGAAAGTAATTTTCTTGCATGGATGCACAATGTTTCACATGCCTTTCTGTTTATTTTGTGATGTTGATCGCTGTTTTTAGGTTGGCTGGATGTTTAGCGATTTAGTTCCTGACGAAACGAAGTCGGGTCAAGTAAAGCATGTTCGCCACAAGGATTCACACTATCTAAGCGCGCAAGAGACAATCATGGCGGCAACGTTTCAGAACAAATTTCCAAATACATGTAAAGAGTCTACTATTGGAAAGTTCGGATCCAAGTTTGTCACGGTAGTCATATCTGGTGAGTTTAGTAGGCGAGGCTTACTAAAACGACACTGGCTTTGATCCCTTCCCTCCAACCATGTGATAATTGTTGCCTTCGTTTAGCCTATGGTGTATAATGTAGGGTCCTGTGCTTTTATCTGCAGGCAACGAAGACCAGGAGATCCACTATGATGGTTGGCAGGTGTCGAATCAGTGCATGGCACTTGTGCGCGATGATTGTCTTGTCCCGACAATTGATGATCCGGCCCTTGGTTACGTCAAGGAGTCCACGTCGGACCAATATGTCCCGGATGTATTTTATAAGGTATGTTTGTGCTGCTCGACTGTATGTATTGTGGCTTGAACAGAAACAATTGTGTATATTGTATATATATATTTCTTCCTGGTAATCATCAAGGTTGTCGTCGCCATCATCATCATCATCATCATCATCATCATCATCATCATCATCATCATCATCATCATCATCATCATCATCATC
>QQSS02209331.1:0-11533 GCA_003687565.2 Craspedacusta sowerbii
ATATATATATATATATATATATATATATATATATATGTAGATAATATGTATATATACATAGCATATATATGTATATATATATATACCTATAAAGCATATACTATATAATATATGTTATTATGTAGAATTGTATTAGATATGTATGTATTATTGTATATAGGTATTATTAGAAATATAAATGCATATATAGCATATATATATATATATGTATACAGAAGAGTGCAGATATCGCAGCGTTATTTTGGCAATGCTCATTACACAGATTTTACTAGCCGCGGCCAACCTCTACGTCCCTGATCTAAACTGGAAACATTCTCACCATCAGACCAATATCATTATTCAAAATGAATTTGCACCATTGCCAAGGAGAAGTGACAGCTCCTCCAGTTATGTATCAAGAGGCTGTGTGGAAACGAAAATCGTTTTCTCGGACTTAACGGTTCACTCTGTGCAGGAGAACAGAAACAACTTCCGTGCTGGAAATAGAGTCAAATCCAGACCCAAACACGATACAACGAACCCAAAAGCCGCACATAGCATTCAGACCATAATATTCGTTGAGGATTCTTTTGTAATGCTCTATAATTCATCTCATAGTGCTCTTTGATTGATAGGGACTCTTTTACAGGCTCTACTGAGCGTGTTGTTTAGACAAGCCGAGATCATCTACGACTTGCGGAAGAGATCGCAAAGCAAAACTAACGCTGTTAAATCAACGTCGGGAAAGGGACCGACATACCATTTACTTCATCCTTACAAACCGGGCAGCACTGATTTTCTACGCGTTTGATACTCGCACAGTTGGTGAGAGGAGGACAGTCAGAGACTGAACAAACGACACTTCCTGCCGTTTGGCAAACGCAGGACTCACAAGGAGATGGGTTCCACTTCTCGCCAAACTGATAACGCTTGCCTGAGAATGGTTCCAGGCAATCCGATTCTACGAGACCACAGAACATGCATTAAAAAGTAGGACAGTATGAAGAGATACCCTGATAATATTTAATATATATAATATATAATATATAATATATATATATATTATATATTATATATATAATATATAATATATATAATATATCGTTTTCAGGAAAACTCGTTACGTGAATAGAATCATGCAGAGTTAACTCGCAAACTCTATATCGATTCGGAACACATCTTGAATTTTCGCGTAAGTATCTTAGAGATCGATCACTTCCTAAGTCGACCCTTGATAAACCCACGACATGAAAAGCTAGGTAACCAAAGATCGCAAACCCCTTTTGCCTGCCACAATTGCTCTGCGCCCATTCCATAACGACCTCCTCCTAAGCCAGTGTCCACAACAACAACAAGAATAAACCTTTTCAAATGAGAAGCAACCGCCGAGACAGTCGTGCGCAGTCTTTGTTGTTCAAGATCTACTT
Organism: Craspedacusta sowerbii; assembly: GCA_003687565.2. NCBI lineage: Eukaryota > Metazoa > Cnidaria > Hydrozoa > Limnomedusae > Olindiidae > Craspedacusta > Craspedacusta sowerbii. The sequence goes on from QQSS02209331.1 coordinate 1,407, forward strand.
CAACAGCGTAAAAGACGAAACACTTCATGTCACGACTTCAGAACTGCGCTACAACAGACTGTGCGATGTATTATTGCCTTCACCCACGTGAAATTCAAAGAGCCTCTGAGCTCCATCGGATACAAGTTAATTTTGGAACTTTCATTAACAGAAAGCACTCCCTCGACTTCCGCCACGGTTTCCACTTCCCAGGCGTATACAGCAAAACCATGCCCTCGACAAAGCTGCGCTCTTAAACAAGGCGGATAGTAGTATAAAACACACTGCAATACCGGCAAGCAACAGTCCAAAACAACAACAACAACAACGACAACAAAACCACCAATAACAACAACGATAAAACCAAAACTCACTTAGCTCCTCCAAGCAGAACTGCGGGCAATCTCTGCTGACACGCACAGGGTGTTCGCACGAAAGCTGACTGTCAGGCATAGAACAGACAATTCCGTCATCAGCACACCGACAAACGGAACAATTCGCCAACTGCCACAACTCCCGGTCCTTGACGTACACTTTCCCGGTATCATCAGATCGGCATAATCTGTCGGACGAGCAGACAGGACAGCATCTTCCTTTGACGTTCGTCAAGACACCGTCACCGCATGGCGGAAGGGTACACATCGGAGAAGCGCAGGTTGGTCCCTTGCGAGAACACTCGCAACTCACGCAGCCGTCCTCTGACGACCACAGGTCTCCAACGTCGTACCACCGATCCGTCTCCTTGTCGTAGCACTTGCCATCATTCACGTCAGGGCACCTGGGACAGCACATGCCAGGATCACGTCTCGGATTCCGGCAATTTAGCTTTTCGCATGATGACACTGCGCAGCGTGTTTCGCCACGATCGCACACACAAGTAGTGCACGGTTCGGGCTTCCACGAAGCATCGTCGTCAAAGTACTGTTCCGATACGTCGTCGTAACAGCGTTTTGCGCCGGTGTCGACCTTCTGGGACGACTTGTTGGCGCATTCTTTGCTATGGCCTTAACAAAATGATGGCAACAACTGCAGCTATGCTGCCGTGTCAAAGAGCAGTCATTGCAAGCTCACTTCTCACTTATGATGCGAACTGCAACTTTGAAAACAGGTAACATACGTCTACGTCTCTGATTATGACGTAAACTTCACGTCACTTGCAGCAACTAAGCAGATTGCTGACAAGATAGCAAGGTTAAACCAAACAGAATGGAGCAAACGAGATCAAACTTACAGTAGTAAACCAGATGAATGTCTCTCTCGTATTCATCGGCATCTGGCCTCAGGCTGACGCGATGGGTGGTATCGGACAGATAGTTCCCTTCCCGAATCCAAACATCCGACAGATTCGTAGCGCACCAGCCGACGTTAAGAACAGCGCTCACGGCATAGAGACGGTTTAATTCAGATTCCATTGGCTTCAAGAGCTCCAACGAATAGTTGAGCGAGTTAAACTCGTCTATTCCACTCACATCATACGTTTTCTCGTAAACCACAACAGCGCTAGCATCCGCGATGGAGATGTCTTTAAATAGGATGCGCACGCAAGAGTTGGCTTCAAACCTCTTAGGCGATCGCTTGAATAGAACTTGCCCGTACACTTTCATAGTCGTGTTGCCTAACAAGAGCGGGAATTAAACATGTAGCCGTTTCATCAGCTTTTTATAAAACCGTGCAAGAAGCGAACAGCGGAAAATTATTTTGCAATATTGCTCCCGCACGCGTTGCGCCTAACGTATCAGTAGTTTTAAGTGTTCGATCTATGAACGATTGGCCTATTCACGCCTATTCCGTATAAATATTCTTGTGAAGTTTGCTTGGCTCAGTTGAAAAAGACAATTGTTTGTCGAGGCATGGATCTGAAATTAAAACGAGGTGTTTTTCTTCTTAAAGTAATTGCCAATGTGGTGCTACTGCGTTCGTTTGGATCTATTCTACATTATGTAGATAAAAAGTATAAAAAGACTGACTGTTCCATACTTGCAAAGCTGGAGAAGCTTTATATCAACCGGAGCAAGGCTGATGCACATGTGAAGATCTTGAAATCCTGCCTCAATCTCAACATGTTGCCAAATTTCTTGTCATGCAGGCTACCTTATTGCAATTCGAGGAATGGAAAAATTGTACGTAAGCGACTACTTCGTTCGGCATTGCAGAAGCGGACAAGTGACCTACGGGAAATTAATTCGCAACATTTCTCCATCATGCTTGCGTTCATCGTGTAAGTGGTTTTTCATTTGTTCTTTTATAGAAACGTTTGGTGTATTCACGCTAAGTTCGTGTGAATATCCTGGTGTAGTTTGTTTGCTTTACATGAAAATGACAATGGCTTGTCGAAACATGTTCCTGAAATTAGAACGATTAATTATTTTATTTCATTAAGTAAATACCAATGTGACGGTAACTGGATATGTGTTTCTTTCAATTCATTACTCAAAGCAGAAGTCGTGCACAGCTGAAGGCTGTTCGTTCTAATAGGCTCTTTCCTATTTTAAGATACTGATGAAATCGCTTTAGCTCTTCAGACCAACAGGACTCAGACTTACTCAGTCTTGGACCATCAGGAACATAGTCACCAAACCGACCCACGGGCATAACTCTTTGGACCCGCTGGAACGTTTGGATTGGTCGAATGTTAGCCTTTTCGTCTACAGCACCGAGAAGCTCTGACGATTTGGATTTCACAGATTTGGCTTCACTCCTGATCGAGTCATCCGATATATGACCAGCTAAAATAACGGCATCCCAAATATTCAGTTACTAACATTTGTTTGCATAAACACTTCCAAATTGTAAACTTCAAACCTGCAACGGAGATCGCTTGGGATACCTATTGTAAAACCTCAAGAATATCTAAAAGTCTGCAATGCTTTGCTTTGAAGGCTTTCAAAAAAGCTCTACAAGGTCTTGGTTTGCAAGTATGCGTAGACAAGTGAATACTTCACATGCGTATGTAATGGGCACACATCACAGACTTCACCTCACAGTCCTTGATCGCTAAACCACATTTATGCCTTGCCATTCTGCAACCTAGGGGGGCCATCCAAACTTTAAACCGTAAATAATTTATTGAGTATAATTACCTCTTGGAAAAGCTAACAATTTTTTGGTCGGAAATGAAAGTTGCCTTGATCAAAATCCATAGGCTAAATCCACAAAAGAACCCATTTTCCGGAAACTTTCGGAGCTAACACAGCCAGGACGAAGAGAAAAAATTAGGATATGTGGATTTAGGTTCTTTTCTTTCATTTGCTCGTTGAAAGGTATAAGGTCATGAAACACACTCTTAATAATTCTCTAGGGGAAATATTACTCTAGGTGGATCCGCTGTACAACCGAAAAATTTCCAGTTTAGGAACATTGCGGATTTGCGTTAGTTGGGGCAATACCGCTTTGCATGTCGCAAAAACGGTATGTTCGCATGTTGCAAAGAAACCGGCTCTGCATACCTTTAAGCTCTTGCCCGACTGAAGGAGATTCGTGGACTTTGGAATCAACCGCAGAGGTTTCACTGTTACCATGCTTTGTTTTTTCTGAAAGAATTGCATTTGAGAAACCATAAGAAACGGATGAAGTCGAAGCGCTATCTGTGGCAGCATCCCGAGGTCCTACATAGAGCAAGACTGATACAGCCAAAAGCTAAAGCAAACTACAACTAAAGCCAAATTCATTTTTCGGAGACGCTTTACGCATGAAGCAATTTTGATCCCTCTGGTTGGCTCTGGTATGTGCGCGGAGCAGTTTACTACTCCTGGAATGTCCGCAAACGTTGTTAATCCCATTAGGAATGCCGTCGCTTTACGTTTTCAAACGTTGGCAAACGCGTGGGGTGAGAAATCAATGGAAAAGGATGACAAACGCCGGATATGGATTTAGTTTATCTTGCACGCTATACGCTGCCTCCCCCCGCTCATCCAAGTGGTCTCGCCCCCGACGCGCCCTTCGGGTCAATAGCCACGCGACAATTAGGCTGTCCTTACCCTCCCCTGTAATTAGACAAGCGTAAAGCGTCTCGAAGTATGAATTAGGAATTAATGTTTAAGTGATCCAGTAGGGAAGATCTGAGCATAACTATGGTGACACATTTACACATATAAGCCAAGCTGAAACTAGCCTGAGCAAAAGAAGCCGACACCCCAAAACAAATTTAAAATGTCGCTCGGACTGATACCAAGCACCAAACAAAGGAAATGAAAAAGCTATTTGCGGCCTCAGCGCCGGCAGTAAAGTAAATGAAATCTAGCACTTCATATAAAACATAGCACATACCGTAGTAGATTACATTGACATCGCGCTCATATACATTTGCACTCTCTGCCAGCAATATCGGGTGCACAGTGTCTGTGAGATAATCACCATATCTAACCCACTCATTGGATTTACCACTAGGGCACCAACCGACGTTAAGCGCGGCTTGTAAGCTCATCGAGCGCCAATGTTCTTCTCTGGCCAGCTTCTTTGACTCGAGACTGAAGTTAAAGCTCTCCGACACAAATACGCCGGAAACATTCAGCAGAGTCTCTGCCAGCGTTATTGACGGGGCATCCATCAAGGACGTATCAACAAACTTAACACGAAGACAAGATGGTGTGGGCAATCGACCAGGAATATGGGAAAATACGATACGACCGCGGATTATCATGGTAGCATTCGCTAAACACAAGAAAAATTGGCATCATTAATCAAAGAGCTATCAAATAAAAAATATATGTCCACTCTTAGCTCAAGACTACAATAAGGCAATAACGATAAAGATGGAGTGACTGCGTTAGAGGAACAAAGGGCAATTTTGTACGCAAAAAAGGATAAAAATCTCACAGAATTTCAGGATATCTTGGGTCACGGAGCCAAAAGGTCTCCAAGACAAACTCTCATCCACGCGTTCCGAAGGTTCAAGACTGGACGACGTAGTTTTATTCGGTGCAATTGGTCCAGGAGAGTTCGAGCCAAGCCTCCAAGAAACGTAAGGGTCATCTTTGGCATAGGCAGGGACTGGCTTCTCCAATCCGGTAGGATCAAGTAAGGCGACTTTAGAGGCATCAGCTTCGTCGTCTGACGCTGAAGCAGTTGCGCCTGTTTCTATAGAAACAATGACCAATACGTTCACAGTACAATACTACACATGCTACAAATGCAGATTTTACCATTAAGGAGACAGACGTAAGTCGTTATTTTTATCATTCTTCTTATTGTTCTTCTTGTTATTATTATCATTATTATTACTATTTTTATTACTAGATCTATTGCAATTATTATTATTATTATTATTATTATTATTATTATTATTATTATTATTATTATTATTATTATTATTATCATTATTACTATCATTATTGTTCTTCTTCTTATTATTATTACCGGCTTGAAAGCAAACATAGCGAAGAATGAAAAAAATGAAGCGGGAAACACGGAGGCCTTCTGAGAGATCTAAAAAAAAATAGGCCTATGCCTACGTCAGTCTTTCAAACCGCAGTAATATGTACAGTATGGTGAAGGGCTCCTAGACCAAATTACCTCCATTGCCAACCACTGCAAATACTGGGCCATGTTGTTGCAAGGTGCAAGCAGGCATTTACAAAAATTAATCAAGAAGGTAAGTTGAGGTTCTTAAACATCTCATTAGGTGCAAGTGGTGTGATAGGCAAATAATCAAACACGATCCAAAAATCGGCCTGAAAGAACGAGAAGTTCTGTAAACCATGAAAGAGATCATAAGCGTGTACTTGCGCTGCGCCTATTTCCTATTTTGCCAGAGAGATGAAGAGATTGAAATACCAAAACACTAGTTCATTGCAACCATGCCATGTTCCTGCCATGTGGGAGTGCTTGTTTCTGCGGACTTTCACGTGTAATTATGCTCGTGAGAGATCGTTCTGAAAACACACGATTCAAGTGTTAAAAAATCATTATCGTCAGTATTATTATTCTCATGTGGTTTGGGGGCAAGCTGCTGAAACTGTGACGATCTCGTGCAACCGTTAACTTGAGAGCTTATGTTCTCGTGAGACGGTGCAGTCGAGGTCTCCAGGGGTTTCGAGTTCTTGATGGGACTCCAAGCAGTTGTTTGGCCAGTTAAGACTCCAACCAAAGGTCTCTGACGAGTCCCTCGGCCGGGACGAAACGTACGTAAGGCTAGCCATTTCAGTGCTATAATTGTTATTATTTTGCGTGCATGTTCGGCTCAAAGCAACAACAAGCTCTACCTTGACAATGTCCTCTTCAAGAACGGTTAGAGTCAGAACGATGACTATTAACAAGTAAGTGGGAAGGTCATAACAACTCGGACATTACACAATTCACTGCGTGTAGTCGATGAAGACGATGCGTGGTTTAATTTTAGGAGCATCAATTTGTGAATGTACTTTAAATTGCTTCTCCGCTGACACATTTTGCTGACCCCATGATGTTACATAGGGCTACATATCGGCAGAGACGAAGCTAAATCCCGATACTGAGGCTCAGATCAAATCGGTTAATTTTTCTTAGGTAAGACGTTGCCCAGGCATCGATTCGGAAGTGCAGAGTTGCGTCTTTTCCAATACACTCTATCAACGGAACGTAATGAAAGAAAGGGCATAGGTCTATATTGATTCCGGGAAGAGCAAGTGCGTGATCAGACTACGTTTTGATGCCATTTATCGCCAAATTACCAATTTCATTCGCTACATCCGGTGACATGTGAAACTCGCTTCAGAAGTTTACAGCAACTGACCCTTAAAAAAAAAATAGTTAGGTGTTCACCGACGATTTGCGAGCAACTGGCGGTAGATTTACTAACATGGATTTTTTGAAAACAACGATAAAATTAATCTCTTGATTTTTAGTTGTCGTCAGGAACGTTTGTTGAAATGCCGACCTAGGCAAGGGATGGAGCTCTTGATTTTCATTGTCTTAACGCACTGATTATTTACAAACAGATTTGAGCTTAGTTAATTCGGAGAGCCATTCAATAACCAAAGAGAAAAGGTATGGAAATAGCCCATTCGTTAGCTCACGCAACAAAGAAGCGATACCTGCAGGATAATTTCTAAATTTCACACAAATCCCCTCGTCTGTCAAGAGAGAGTTAAACAGACGTCTTTTCATGTACGATTGGAACTCTGGCGACGTACCCTCTGCTCTAAAACCCCCTTTCGGCGTAATAGTTCCAGGACTAGAATGTGCAAGGAAATATGCTCATACTGTAAAATACGGCATTAGATCGCTTAGATACGCGAGCCCACATTGCCCAACAATATGCTTAATCTTAAAATAGATCCACATATTACTAAAGCACCAATTGAAAGTCAAGTATCTGCCCTCCTCCAAGCCAAGTATTGAAATAATTCTCAGGGACCTCGAAAAAAATATTACTTGTCAGTTCAGCAGTGTTGCATTGCGAGGAGAAAGAATCAACTTCGAATATACTTGCATCAACATCAAAATTCCTAAGGCAAGGGTATGACAGCAGACAATACACGAAAGCTCAATCAACGCTTCTAACATCATCGGTAGTAAGGGTATCTCAAGCAAAAAGCTATCATATCTAAAGCAGCACTAGTCTAACCTTCACGGTCAACCATGGCCTGAGCCTTCTGGTGTAGATGATTAACACGAAGACACGTGCTTTCGCAATCGTCCTTGGCAAGGAAGTTATTTCCATTGCTGCTACAACCGCCAAAAATGAACATTTCACATGTTCCAGTCGCGACATCATGGTACCATCGTTCCAAGTGAGCATGACATTCCCCTGGATAAGCTTCTCGAGAACACATCTCAGCTACAACAACAATTACATGCTTCCTAAACTACATTTGTACCAAACAAATTAAAGTAGTCTGGTTTCTCCAAAATATTCGCCGGCGTTTTTTTCTAGGCTTAGAAAAACTTGCACTATCTGCAAGCCATATACCTAGATGCTATACCACAGCTGGCCAAGTTAACAAATGTGATGCATACAAAGGAAGCACAGTTTGGCAAGACAGAAATAGCTATAGGATGATTCCGACGACAAAGGTCCGGCTCCACGTATTACAGTAGTTGCTTGAAGCAAAGCGCCTCAAACATCCTTCAAAACATGGCAGCATAAGCATGCGCAGTGAGCAAGGAAAATAATGAATGCACTTGCCCGTGCTGACACAGCTAGGCCAATGGCAACTGCAGCTAGGAGCCGTGGAGACTTGCACTGACAATAGGTGTTCAGTGAAACCTTCCGAACAGCTGGCCATCACCGGAGGGCATAACGGTACGCATGCAACGGCATTGTTTCCTGCACACGTGCAGGAGCCAGTGCACGTCTCATCAACAAACCTCTCTCCAGCCCTGTAAACTTTTGTTTGATAGTAGCAGAAATCTAAAATAGAATGGAAATGAGAGCAGCAACATAAAAAAGCAGCCAAGAACTAGAAGCAAATAATTGTATTTGCATTTACTGACATTATGGAAATTAATCCAAATTCAAGTACGTTCAGCCTTGGCAGTTCAAGTGCAAACCACTTCCATGTTAGCAAAACTTCAGGAGTGTTCTTAACTTCGAGCAAACAAGATCGTAAATCCGTTTTCGGCTTTACCATAAAATAAAACTGGGTGCCATTCTACCCGATTGCACAGTGTTTGAGAGCCTTATAAATGCTTAAGGAGTTCACAAGTGAGTTCTGTTCGAGTTTAGGAGGGCTCACTACTGCAAAGATTATTACAAAGGACGTTTGAAGGGAAAGACCGTCTGAGCCGACACAATGCAGCGGTCTGTATGAAACTCAGATAGGAATGCTTTTGATTTGATGCTAGGGCTTTATAGTGACAGTTTCTATGATAATTTATTCGCCAGCGAATCACATGCACGTTTACTTTCAATCCGTGGCGAACTAGAAGACCGAAAAAAGGCAAACTAGCGTGGTTTAAGAACCATGTCAGAAAGTATCTTGAGGAAAATCCAATAATGCTGAACTGTATATATTTTATTACTGACAGTTAGCCAGATTGATTGGTCTAATTCAGTGACATAAATTCATTACCAATAATGAGCTGAGAAACAAATATTCAGAGGTTTAAGCTTCATGATTGAATTTAAAGAAACAAAAACAACTGGTGATAAAGTCCCCTAGAACGGCTTAAAATTGGTTCAAACAAACGAAAGACGATCCCTTAAAATTTCACCGCCTAAAATTAGTCAAAAATACACTAGCTACCATTCAATTAGAGATAACTGAATAAAAAGCTCAGAGAGTATCAATCAACTTCAGGAATCTTAAAGCTTTCCTTTAGCATACCGAAAAAATAGCCCAAGGATGGAACAGGCATACCAGAATTATAGCCTACATTACGGGCACAGCGATGATAAACGGTAGATTTCGACGGCATCATAGATCCGATTTATGATTAATGAAGTCACGGGGTATTTGTAGCCGCCACCATATATATCTTTAAAAGCTAAGGTTGGCTTTTATGAGGCTGACATAAGCAGATTTTACGATGATAGGTGATGCGGCATAAAGTGCCCCCTTAGGCCCAACAAACGTATACTCCAAAAAGCAAGCGGCTCATACCAGGATCATTCTTCACACAGCGGCCAAGATGCGGATAACCATTTTCGATAACATCATTGACTCTCGTCACCATGCATGACATACCAGAGGGACAGGCCACTGCTTCGTGATTAAGGGAGTGGTGAGTGCAGTTGTACCCTATCTCTTTCAAACAATGCTTATCAAGTGACAGTTGAAACTTCCCATGCATGCAAGCTCTGCAAAGACAACAACAAAAACTCAAAGGCCTGCTATCCATAGAAACAGTAATGGAATACCAATCACAAACGACAGTTCACAATAAATCAATTATCACTGACGCTGCGTTTTGTGGCTGCAAGCAAGTACCGGCGAAAGAGGCAGTGAAATCGGATAAATCAACCGCACAATCGCCACTCGGAGCTTTCTTTTTCCTCGAACTGCAGCTGAAATGTTATAGAAGACAAGCCTCAACTTTATAGCTTTGTCGAAACCTTGGTGGAGAAAAATTCCTCTACAGTGCCCAAGACTTCCAAGTCTTTTATTTTTATTTTTATGTTTTTCACTTGCATTCAGTCATCAAATAATAGTCGGGAGCAGCCCGTTGAATGGATGCATTTTAAACTAGCTAGCCTCATATACAATAACAAAGCCCTATATATATATATA
>QQSS02209342.1:0-11531 GCA_003687565.2 Craspedacusta sowerbii
TGTATGTATGTATGTATGTATGTATGTATGTATGTATGTATGTATGTATGTATGTATGTATGTATGTGTGTATGCATTTTGGCTCTTTAGTACTGCTTGTTTGAATGCAGCTTAATGATGTATTATCGAATCTTTGAGCTTTCGTTATTACTTGGACCCATCGGTTGACTGGAACAGGCAGCTGTTTATCTCCTGTTGCATCGTGTGGTTTTGCATGCATGTCTTTGCGCTTACTACATTTTTCTGGCAGCTAAATTTACTCCCAGGTTCCGCTCCTATGCTGAAGTTTGGCATGTGTTAAGTGTGATGCGTGCACCTCAAGTGCCGGATACTACGTATTGTATTGCAAGATTTGTGACCCTTGTGTTAATTGTTTTCGTTTTCGTCATTCAGTTTTTCAAGAATATTATGAGTTTTGGCTGTCTGGCTTGTGGCTCATATGAGTTGTTTAAAAATGTGAAGTACCACGTGGTCCACCTGCGCATGGTGTTCCTGAAACTTGCTATTCCTGAAAGGCCCGTTCCCTTGGATTTGAATTTGCCAGAGAGCAAAGGTAGTGGCAGTTTTGTTTCTTATGCGAATTTTCATTGTTGCAGCTTTATAAGAGTGTTAAACTTTAATTTTAGCTTAGTTCATTGCATGAATTTGTCTAGAGCTCCATTATGGAAATGTTTCACTTGATCTGTTCGTTCATTCGGCCCGGGTAAAATCTCGACTTTTCACCATATTATGTGAGGCTCTCTGTCTATTGTCTTCTGTCAGCTCTGTCTGTGCATTACGTTGTCGGTTTTCTGGATTTGAACATGACCCTTGCATCTCTTCGCTGATGCTTCAAGCTACATAAGTGTTGTTGTGCTGCAAGCCAGTATGCCGTTTAAAATGCTTGTTTTCTTCCCAGAAGCCAAAAGATGGAGTGTACCTCTCCGTAAAACGTAAATCTCTGTTCGCTAGGCGTTAATCGAACTCTCGGTACCTAACTTAAGCCACATTGCCATAAAATTTTATAACATATCGTATTTCCCGCATCTCCAAACACGTGAAAGTAAGAAATTAGAATGCTTGCCGTTTCGCTTGCCATATTTCTTTCGTTCTTGTGGTATCATATGCTGCTACTAAATTTTTGAAAGCTTAAATTACCTTATTTAGGTGGCATACTTTTGAGAGATTTCTTGTATGATGAATCCGTTGTGCGTTGGAAATCCAATTTTCTAGCAACCGCAATGAGTTATGGAATGCCATTTATTCAACAGGTGCAGGTTCAATGTTGAAGGTGGCTGACGCAACCAGCCCAATCTAACCTTTTGGATGAGCTTTTTTTAAATGTTTTTCCATCAAACTGAAAGTGAAAACCGGTGTGCCTCGTGAATTATTAACCAAAGCGTAAACAAACATAATCTGCTCGAGCGAAATCCTTGGGTTTATTCTAAACTTTTCTGAACCACTTTGCCAGTGCAATGCGTGCGCGTTGCGTTGATGGTAGGCGCAATCAATACTTTGGAGTTTGATCAATTCATTTTCAAGATGGCCGCAGCAGCATTTGACTGTAAGTTGTGGTCTGCCGGCTAACACAAAACAAGATCTTGCCTAGTTCCCTCTTGCCTAGCAAAACATTCAATTTTGTACTTATTTTCCTTCTCGAATTTAAGCTAATAGAAATTCCAAGTTTTTCTTCTAAATCTAAGATCCCGAAAGCTTTATGTTGTTCTGAAATGTTTTTCGAAAGTCTCATACTTGCCTGTCGATGTTGTTTTCGCTTGCAAGGGGTTTTATCTTTACTTAGATCGAATCGTTTATAAGAAGAAGTCCGTGATTCCTGCATCTAAACACGCGATGCAATGGCGAAGCGCGCAAGGCCTGCAAGCGCCAAGCCCTTTCAAGACGACGAATCTTCCGACAGCGATTCACAGGACAGCATAGAGCTTCCACAGCTCTCGTCTCTCAGAAACCTGGGCGATGCGGGCAGCCACCAGCTGACCTTGGAGAGGATGTTGAATCCGTCGGTCCTATTCGAGGCCTTGCATGAGACGAAACGCAGCAGAAGCTTAAGGACGCCTACCCATGGCGAAAAGAAGTCGCTGTTAATGACCCTGCAGCAGGTACTTGCACGGGTTTGGAATAACGTTTTGTCTGTATGGCTTGTTCGTTGTAGCAGCTTGCCTAAACTTCCTATGTCATGGTTTATTTCTCGGGTTTCTACCTGATTTAGCGCACGCCTTGCGCCATTTTATCGTTCTTGTTGATTTATGCAGGCTGTTTTACGTGTGCGTTAAATTGCTACTTCAAGTCCGTTAATTTTTTGTTGTTGTACGTCAAGCCGATGGCTAGAGTTCAGGATTTAACTTGCTTTTTAGGCTGCTCGTGACGGTCGCATTGACATCGTTGAGCAGCATATCGGCTTGATTGGGAAGGACAAGAAGAAGCTGAATAGGCGAGATCATGAGCAGACCACGGCTTTGCACTATGCCGTGCGATACGGCCACTACGGAATCGTCAGGCTTCTCGTGGAAAGTGGTGCAAGTTAGTTTCGCACTTGCTTATACTGACTTGTTTGCCGCGTTTACCGAGAGTGTGCGGTGTGTTTGTGAGTGCGTTATATATCGATATTATATGTTTCCAGGTATTTATGGTCGAGTGTGTATACAGAGTACTTTTACTTGCTCTTGGCTGGTAATAGCAATTTGCCCCAGCTCAGAATTGAGCTTCGTCTTTCTTCTAGGGTGCGTTCCATAAACTAATGAGCGTGTTAATAACCTTGATAGTTTAGGTCTGTGTGTATGTGTGTGTGTGTGTGCGTGCTTGTGATTGTGATTTGTGTGCAGAATCATGCGTTCGTATACTTGAGTGAGTATAGCTTTTCCAGCCTTGTGGAATCATCTGGCGCTTAATGTGCTTTGCTTTTCACCTTGACTTTCCTTGATTTTGTCAGGTGTAAATGTTCAAGGCGAGTATGGTGCCACTCCTTTGCATTATGCGGCTCGATATGTGTTCAAAGCGCTGCGAAAGGGCCATGGATCTCCATTGTTGTCACAAGCTGCTTCGTCGAAATCCGCGAAGAAAACTAAGGAGCGAGACAACGCGCATGTGCTGCGCAACTTGGCGCTGTTGAATACGCACAAAGGCAAGCACAGCTTGACCAAAAATGAGAAGAAGCAAACGGCAGAGAAGAGAAACGCCGTACCGAAAGGATTGAAGCATATTGTTGACTCCTTAAGTCAGAGCTACCGCTCTCTGAACGCCGACGGAGGCCACGGGAGGGATGTAGCAGCTTCTCCAGATGGCAACAGCGAACAGCAGTTTACGTCCGCCATCCATACGACCAGCATGACGCATCCGCTGTTGCCTGAGAGTCTTCCTTCTAGCCCGGTTGTCTCCAGAAGTGCTGTGCTAGGTGGCCTCTTGATTGCTCCACCTTCAGATAGCGCTGGGCAGTATTCTGACGTGGTGCGAGTGAGCCAATCTTCGTTGCCGGTTCAGCGAAAGCACTTCAGTGTCACGAGTGTGAAGTCTGTCGAGCCAGCTTCTCTGACTGATAAGATGACTTCAGATGGCCGTGAAAGTGGACTTGATAGATTAGGTGAACGGCTTGAAAGAGCGAATCTTACTGACGACGGCAGCAGTATGTTTCGCCTCTCGCCTCTCGCCTCTAGCAGCGACGAGCGTCCGATTAATCGTCATCAAGCTTACGGGTATGACCGGTCGTCTGATACGTACCGAGACTCGCAAGTTGATCTCAGTACGCCCAGCAATTTTGGTTTGGTGGAAGCTACTTCATCTGATGCTTTGGATATTCCTGTTTTGCTCAAGTCGGAGTTGACCCCGGCTAGCGAACAGGAACCTGGGACGGTTGCTGTTGCTGATGGCGATGTTGGATACCCGTCAGATGATCCAACTGTGGTTGTGGCTGGTACATTTAGTCACGAAGAAATCACTGGTGTCAATGCTTTGATTATTCCGTCCATCTGTCAAGTGGACGTGGAGTCGGATGAGCCTACTATGGGGAAGACGGAGAAGAGGACCTTGTCGCTGCCTGACATTCATGCTGCCATCTTGAGCGAAACCAGTAACGCGCCTGAAAAGGTTTTTCCGGGCACTAGCCTAGCCAAGCGCGTCAGCGTCGTCTCGGGCAGGTTGAACTTCAAGCGGAATCTGAAGGCGGGACCTGCGAAACCCGTGCTCACGACCAAAAAGCTTTATGTTGGCAAGTCCGTTGCTGGCAACGACTATGAGGATAGCGCAATCCTGAGATACCTGCTGGAGAAGAAGGCTAATGTGAATGCCAGGGATTACTATGGCTGCACGCCTTTACACTACGCTGCCATGCGTGGCAACTTCTCTGCAGCGCGACAGTTGCTGACTCATCCGAATGTTACTATTAATGTCGAGGTAGGGTTCATTAATACCCAGACAATGCATCTTTTACTGCTACGAAGGCTAGACGGTAAAATTGCTCTACATTCTAGCAGCCTTTTTCTGTTTGGATTTGGTGAGCTTGTCTGAACTTTGCTACGAAGTATCGTGGAAAATTGTTGTTTTGAAATTAAAAGTTGGGTTTCACAATTGTTCAGCATGCCTATCTCCGCAGATCTTTGTGTAGCAATTCCTTAAAGTTTTGCGATCTCATCTACATTGTTTCTGCAGCTAATGCAAATGTAGATAGGATTTTGTTTGAAAGTCAAAGGGTTGTAAGTTCTGACTACGTGAATTGCAATTATTCTAGGCAAAGGACCGTACCAAGATGACGCCATTGCATTGCGCCGCCAGTAACGGGGCATTGGAGATCTGCGAGTTGCTACTTGAGCACGGTGCAAACTTAAGGTGTGTCGATGAAGAGGACATGACACCCCTTCACTTTGCCGCCATGGAGGGTTATCTAGGTATGAATGCTGCGAAATTTCAACGCAATTTCACTACTTTAATGGCTCAGTTATTGGCCTTGTTCTGTTTTGCAGAACTGCGCATTTTAATGCCAAGCGTGAGTGTACTTGCTTAGTGTTTGGGATGGAAGCATATTGGATTTTGCTCCTTCCGCCTCATATCTTCGTGTAGCGCTGATGCTTTTGGGAACGCCTTGGCGAAATTCAATAAAGCATTCGTTTTTCTTGACATTCACCCTATACAAGATTTCGGCATTTTCATCGTTGCGAAGCCTTGCCTCGAATTGTAGCATGCCGTTCGTTCCGAGGTTAAAGTATGAACCTTGTGCGAGTGCTGGCTCCAGTTCGGGCGAAGTTTTGTTGCTAAATTGCGTGCAAAGCTGAAGGATGAAGTTGGTTCTCGCCCGTGCCTCTTGTTTAGAGATCGTTCGGCTGTTTTTCCGCGTGGGGGAAAGTCGCGGTGGCTGGCCGGAAATCGCGAAGATGATCATGGACCACGATCGCGATGAGCAGACAGCCCTTCACCTCGCTGTCGAGAACGGGCACATCGATATTGTTCAGGCTTGCATCGATAAGGGCGCCAACGTCAACTTTGTGAAGGCTAACTTAATGACGCCTCTGCACTTGGCGTGCACTTCGGGTCAACTGAATATTGTCCAACTGTTGGTTGAACACGATGCAGACGTCGAAGCGAAAAATGCTCTTCAAGAAACCCCACTTCACAGAGCGGCCCTCTTTAATCGCGTCTCTATAGTCGAGTTTCTGTTGGACAAGTTAGTAAAGCTCTTTTTTCCCGTTCTTGTTTAACACTATCAATGTTTTCAATTAGCGCATTAAAATAGCGAGCGCCCTTATCGGAAGGAACAAACGCATTCTCTTGATAGATGTGCTGAGGCTTTTCATTGTGGGGGTATCACGTTGACTATCCTGTGTGCATAAGTGTGTGTCGCATGTGCATGTGCATGTGCATGTGTGTGTGTGTGTGTGTGTGTGTGTGTGTGTGCATGTGCATGTGCATGTGTGTTTGTACATGTGCATGTGTGTGCATGTGCATGTGCATGTGTGTGTGTGTGTGTCTGTGTCTGTGTCTGTGTCTGTGTGTCTGTGTGCGTGTGTGTGTGTAACTGTGTGTGTGTGTGTGTGTGAGTGTGCGTGTGTGTGTGTGACTGTCTGTGTGTGTGTGTGTGTGTGTGTGTGTGTGTGTGTGTCGTATTTGGTTGGGCATGTCTGCATTATGTTTGGTTTCAAGGCAAGCATTCATCGATTGTCGCGACAAGGACAAGGAGACGCCCCTGATGATGGCTGTGCGGAAGAACAATGTGGAAACTGTTCAGCTCTTGCTCGATCGTAATGCAGATGTCACTGTGAAGGATGCGAATGACAAGACGTGCTTGTATCTAGCGGCTGAAGAGGATTGTGTGGACGTATTCGAGGTAGAGAATTGAATTTGTGAGACGATAGAAAACTTTTGATAGCGTCTGTCGACGAAAGTTTGTAATGCTCACGCTACTAACCTTTAAGTGCTCGTTTCATATAAGTTTTACAGCTTTCAAATAGGAATACGGCAAGGAAAAAGCAAATTTTTCAAAATTTCAAAATTATTACGAAAAAAAGACATTGGTTTATTGATTGATTGATTATTTTATCTGTAATTGGTACTATCGTTTGACGCCTTGCCGATAGTTCGCGAGCTAGTGAATGTAAGCAATCAATTCTCAGGCTGGTTCGTATCGTGTGCATTGCACAACTGCTACGAGGCATCGCTTCGTACTTTCCAGCAGAAGTCTAACAAGCATCTTTTTTGTCCTATTATCTTACTATCGTCGTCTTGTTGTCTTCTTGATTTTTATTTTTATTTATTTGTGTATTTTTATTTTTTTGTTGAAAAACATTTTTTCCAACGCCGTCGTTAATACAAAAGAGCCAGTGGGAATGACGAAAACGCCAGTGTTGAAACCAAATTTCTCATGGTGAAAATTCTTCGCATTTTTTCTCGTTTTCTGCCGCACACAGGCTTGTCGGCATTATGAGAAAAGCATGACATGCTCTCATTTCGCGTCACACTGAAGTACGTTGTTGAATCGAGATTTTAAAATTATTTCTCTCTAACCCGAGAAATGAAATCTCCCTATTTTATCTCATGTGGCATTGGTAAGCTGGGGAAGACCGGACCATGGCTCCCGAGAAGTTTATCATAAATATTTACGTTTTTGTGATGGGGTGTTAGCAGGATTCTTGAGCCTCGATGAATATGTTTTCAACTACAACTGAGTCTGTCCTTATGGCCAGTAGGACATAGCTATTGGAGTGCACCGTTGTTTTAATTTATGCGCAACTGATAGTGGCCTGTTCGCAATCGGGCATTTTAGTGTCGTGGAAGATTTCCCTATTGTAGTTGTGATCCGACGATTCTACCAGGGCATTTCCATGCTTGCAACTGCCTCGCAGACGCGACTTCAATACCTTCTTCTGTAGTATTCCGGTGGTATTTATTTCTATTAGAGTAAGATGGTTGGGAACAGAAAATTTGTCCTTTGCATGAAAATTTGAGAAGGGAATTTAAAATTTGAAAACGATAAGAACAGCATTGGTTTTTCAATTCGACTTGTTCACAGACCACATGCAGGGCGCTTGATTTGGATCAATGTCTGCCTATAGTGTGCCAACCAGATGACTCTGTCGTTAATTCTCGTGTTTCATTGCGTCTCTATTTTCAACTTCTCTCTCGTTTAGCGATTGATGAAGCGGCCGAAAATCAGCAGCCTGTTAGAAGAGTTTGACAAGAACGAGAACACCCCCCTACACATAGCAGCCATGAAAGGTTACATCAAGATTGTTAAGGTTCGTATATATAATGAATGATGCTGACGCCACGTTGCAGAATTTCCTAACTGGCCTTAATTTGGGTAGAAATTTTTGTAATGGTTAGAACGTTTTTATTTTGTTTCCACGCTAATCTTTGGCCTCGTTTTAAGCATGGACAACGTTAGCTTCGTTGTCATCCGAGTGTGTCTGTGTTATCATGAATGTCGATTGCAGTACTGTCATCGCGCTCCTCGATGTGACTCATTTTGATGAGTTTTGTTCGTGCTATTCGCAATGTACATAATATCTTTATTTCGTCTCCTGGTTTGAAATAGCTTGAGTTGATGTTCTGTTTCTGTTATAGATGCTTCTTGGCATGGGCGCCTGCATAGATGCAAAGAATGACCAAAATCTTACCCCCTTGCATCTTGCAGCCAAGCGCGGTCGATCAAGGTAATGAAGTGGAGACTCAGGGCGCGTGTGAGCGATCCTCTAACTCCTCTTTCATTCCCTGGAAGCACAGGCTACTTGCTTGCTCCCCGTAGTTCCTCGTGAACGTTCAACTCTAGTCGGGGTTTTGGATGTATGAATGCTGTCCAGAAAGTGGATACTAATCTCTGCTAATGTAGGCGTGCTATGCAAAAAATTTAACATGATGCTCGTCTTTCATGCAAGACTTTCCGCCGTCACTTCATACATGCGCTCTTAAATAAAGATTTATTTCCTGACTTTATTGCCTCCGAGAAATATGATGGCCTCGATATTGACCTGAGATTGGAATTTTGCCTTTGTCCAGGCTTTCTTTCGGTCATTGCAGTTTGTCCGGTTCTCAAGCATGCTCCAGGGCAACGATACATGTGACTGAAGCGTCATTACCCGAGCCGATACAAAATGTGGCATTTGTATACTGTTTAGGACTGAGGGAGGGAAAGCCAAATTGACGGAGACAGAAAGTCAGAGAGAGTGATAGACTGAAAGCGGCCGGACGATACATAGATGGACAGACATGAATAAAAGCAAAGGCATGCAGACAGACAGACAGACAGACAGACAGATAGGCAGACAGACAGACAGACAGACAGACAGACAGACAGACAGACAGACAGACACACGCACACACACACGCGCACACACACACACACACACACTGAGTAGCAGAAGAAGGCGGAGTGGATGCGCTGACAAACCGGCGTTCCGTAACCGAAGTTTTCTTATATTCCTCCCCTCAGGATTGTGAAGCTACTGCTCACGCAAGATGTTAGTATTGTGAATGACGAAGATGACGCATCCAACACGCCCTTACATTTGGCAGCTCTTGAAGGACATGTTAAAGTTGTAAAGATCTTGCTTCAGTGTGGTGCTGCTGTCGATGCACGGTGCGTTCCCGCTTGATTTCGCACTTTCGTTTTGCGATGTGGCCACTGGGGTCTATGATACTGTCGTGCAGCAGCTTCGCTCTCAAGTTCTGTACGTGTATCAGTAACCTTAAAGCTAGGCGCTCTATTTAGCACTTTGAGACATGTCCTGTTTTCTTTGCGGAACAATCTATTAATTTATTGTACTGTCTGTTGCTACCCTGTAACAGTCACTGATTTTAAAAATAATGCTTCTTGTTAGCAATGCTAATCTGTGGACACCTCTTGATTGTGCTGCTTATCGTGGTTGGACTTGGTGTGCAGAGGCTCTGCTTGATGGAGACTCGCTAATCGATCCACAGGACAAAGCCAAGGTAATGTATTTTCTGCACAGTAAACGTTCTATATGCTCTATGTATCATGGGGTGGGGTAAGCATGAGCAAACTTTGAGGTGCGGTCTCCGAGTCTGTGTTTAGGTTAAGGTTAAATACATAGTCGAAATGGCCGAGTTAAGAAATTCGCCAGTTTCTCCATTCCTCCTGCGCCAGATGCGTTGATGTTAGTTAGCTAGTCATAATGTCATACAGTTCTCACCAATCCACTCAGCTCTTGTGGTCTAGTGGTAAGTGCTCTGCCTTCCACTCCAGCGACCTGGGTTTCGTTCCCATGCACGTCACTGATGAGCCCCACACAGGGCGAAATATATGTGCTCGTGTGATATGAGTCTCACTGTGCGGTCTTCGGTGCTCTAGACCACACCAAACTTTACAGTTATAGTCGAAATTCTAATCTCAGGCAATTTATCCGACAATTACGGTAATGCGGGACCCAGTCTCATGTTGGCAAGCTTAATGGTTCCAACTTCTACATTGTGTATCCAACATGACCCGTCTTGCAAAGAGCTAGCTGCGCTAAGTAACGCAATGGTTCTACCGATGTCGAAAACTTGCCTACTGTCCGGCTGCCGGTAGTTTTTACTGCTGTAGGTGCCTCCGTGTTACTTCAGGGTTAGTTATTTTTCGTTTGTATCTTTCCTTTGTAGACCACTCCGCTTCATTTGGCTTGCAAGGAAGGCCACGTGGACATGGTGAACTTGCTCTTGTCGAGGAAGGCTGATGTAACGCGAAAGGACCACATGGGGAGGAACTGCTTGGATTGGGCTGTAGACAATAAGCAACGGTAAATGCTTTATAAGTTACTATACTCGCTTTTTGTTGCGTTCCCTTGGGTTACCGTGCTCAACGTAGAAGTTACGTATTTGAGTTAAAGCCACTAAAGTTAACTGAATTTGTTGAAGGAAGTCTGCATAATCATGATTTGTAGAGAAGTGGCGCTCTAGCATGTTGTTAGTTAATTTTTGATTTTATCTTGCTTGCTGGCCATTGCGCTACCGCCGCCATGATGCGTCCCTAACTTGTCGATCGGCCCACTGTAATGGCATTAAGGAAGATCGCTCCGAAGTTTTCCTAAGCGCCAATTGTAAACGAGATCATGATGCTTGTCCTCACCGCTTCATTGCCAAGGCTTGTAGCCCTACCATATCGCGACAAGCTGCACTATCTATATTGTGCATCGGCAGACCAACCGGTTAATATTCTCTTTACCCACCATTTAGCCTTACGTCTGTGATCTTAGAGCGACTAATGGTGCCTGAAAGACGCAAATAAATTTGTTGCTAGCCTTCCACTCTTTTTAAAGCCTGACAATCAGATGCTTGGGAGGTGGCTCGTCTTGCCTGCGCCTATGGAAAATTTGAAGCAGGACTTCTGAGAGCACTCGATGTGGTTATCCTGAACTTGTATGTGCATGGCATGTATATTGGGACGGATGCGCGGATAATCCAACGTGCTTCGTATTTAGTTTGAGTGTAAGTAATTAAATGGTGATAAGCCAGAAGGATCCCTGATGCGCAGTTTATCGATCACCTGTGACAGCAAAGAAAGGCAGTCGTCAAATGTTGGGTGAGCCTCTCGAGGAGCTCAAGATCTCGTTACGTGCTAACAAAGGGAGGCTCAGACGACTGGTCGATGCTCCAACGATCGTGAAACTGTCATCGCAATGTCCCCTGCTCCCAGGAGACTCAGCATCGTGAAGACCTTCCCAGCAGACCACGATGTCGTACTGTTGCTATTTGGGTCTTCTTTTGCGATTCCCCATACAGGGTAGCTTTGTCACATTAATTTAATCAAACTTCGTGTTTATTTGGCAATTTTTTTCATGTCTATGTTTATTTTCTATGCTATGAAGTATAATGTATGCCCAACGTTTTTTCGCAGTTTCATTCTTCATCCTAGTTTTTAATTGTTTGGCTATGTTTCGGTGAATGCGTCACGTTTTTTACCGTTGATTTTCGTTGTGTTTTTTGTGGCTTGTTCTGTTTGCAGACTGAAATTATAAGCTGAACTGTGTTCTTTTTGTATTTAAGTGAAGCGGCCATGGCTATCATCAGTAGCGAGAACTGGCAGGCTGCCATGCGAAACTATACAGTGGAGGGCA
>QQSS02209353.1:0-11530 GCA_003687565.2 Craspedacusta sowerbii
ATAATATATATATATAATATATATATATATATATATATATATATATATATATATATATATATAATATAAGCAAAGTAATCACTCACTCGCCTACCCCACTTCATATTGATATCTATATAGAGATATGCTCTAAGCCCTATTTTACCACGCGCACAATATATAGGTAACTAAAAGCAAAGGCCGCGATTCGCAATGCATGAACGCAAAAAAAAAAAAAAAAAAAAAATTTCTCTCGGAATATGAATACATGACAAGCTCGGTCATGTTATGTTCCTCGTGAAGGAACATCGGCAAGCTGATATCTTTAGCACTAGCACAGCTCTAGAACATCAGCATTTTTATTTGAAGATGAACGGTTGGATAGCCAGGGCATGACAGAGCCGCTTTTGACCCGTAGAGGCGGTAGCTTCACATCACCTCGCCGTATGCAACTGCTCACCGCAGGGAAGAAATAGTCGAGAAACAAGACTAAGAGAGCTTCCATGAAGTATCCTTGAGGCACCGACACCTATTTTATCCGAAGCACACGGAACTAAATGCAACCCTAAAAGCATGCCAAGCCTGGTTCCCGCGCCACCCATAGAATTGATCTTCTAGGAGTGTTAGAGAGGCAAGAGGGAGTTGAGAAGTAACTCTGTAGCCGCTTTTTTGTATATATATATATATATATACAAAATTCCAACGCCACAAACATCATAAACACTTCTGTAAACCTAAATAAATTCTTATCTACAACAGGGCTAATCTCTATCTATTGTTAAACGCATAATTAACTTGTTTCTCTTCCGGCAAGCACCCCACGCAATAAAATTAAGTCCCCACACAAACATGATTACCTACGTACTCACTAATTTTGCACAACACGCTGGTATAATTAACTAAGTTTTGATGGGAACTGATCTCTTTCGGTATGATGACCCAGTGATCTTCGCATTTTCATCGTAATAGACTATAGCAAACTTGGATGACACATCCTCACAAAAACAACGTCAACAAGCAGTTCACATGACAGGTTCCCAATCGGGATTACAACATTCGCAAAAGCTACCACGTGCTGCATAGCAAACGACGACCATTTCTCCGTTTGGTCCTCGGCATATGCTTCTCTCCCTTTTCTTATGCAAATGTGCACAAAGAGCGTAGGCCAACGCCAAAGCAAGTGTGAAAAAAACACCCAACAAATTGGAAGTGAATAGCAGGTTTAAAATGCTTGGCGTAAGTGAACGAGCTTCATAATCCCAGCCTAGAGTTTACGTTGCCGCCATAAATCAAAGCCTTAGTTTGTCTGCATTTAAAGTTCACCAAGCTTTTTTGAATTACAAGACGTAAAAAAGTTTTGCGTGCTTTATGTATCACGTCACATATGCTCAACTTAATACAAAACTATTATAATTTTAATATTACAACCATTCTAAGTTTACACAAACACAAAGCCACCCACCCAATCACACCCACACGCACACACCCAGACACACCCAGACACCCAGACACACACACACACACACACACACACACACACACACACACACACACACATATATATATATATATATACATTCTAAAAAAGAGAGAGACTATTGGCGTATGGGTTGGCAAACAAAATTTCGTGAAGAATTACGAAAGTCAAAAACCTACCCTTAAACCAATGAATCGGACAAACCTGCAGGTTCATGTTGGCTCCTTGCATTTGGAGAAACTTCAACACCGGCACGTTCCTTTTTATCGTTGCTATGTGCACAGCTGCAAGACCTGGATGAACAAGAAAACGTCTAGACTAAATGTCGCCGAAGCGCAAGCCCATGCTAACCAAACTGAATATCGGAAGCAACTCAAATTTCTAAACAAACATGACGATTCCACATTCACAGGGGAATCAAACTACAGGGAATTGAATATATTGGGAAAGTCGAAATTTTACGCACCTTTATGGTTCTTTGCGTTGACAAGCTTAGCGTACTTGTCGTGGTTGGCGACAACCATGTCCTTCCGGAACAGGCACGAGACCAGCTCCAGGCGGTCCATCTCGCAGGCCAGGTGCAGAGCGGTGTTGCCTTTGCGCTCCGTCAGAGAAACGTCCGCCCCGCAGTCGATCAACCACTGCGCAACGTCGGTTTGCTGCACACACATGGCTACGTGCAACGGGGTCTAAGACATGCAGAAGTATACGAGTGACGAGGCAGCCGCTACGTTTCTGTCATGCTAAACCCAACACAATCGAAAATCCGGCTTAACCTCACATAGCCTCGACGCCTACAGTCCAAGAAGCTTTAGAAAAATAATGAACATATAACAAAATTTCTCAATTGATGTGCCCAATTATTGAGGCATCTAACCAGAAAACTATACCTCCATCCATACATACTATCTGTTACCTTCCTTGCTATACATCTAGCCCGAACCATGACACCGTCAGAAACGCAACTCAGGATTTGCAAAAGATTCGTACGGGCCACGCAGTTGCAAATAATCGCTATCCACACATCTCCCACCTACGCAACTACCCACACAACTTCCTAGGTACCACCGTAGCCATCTAACTTTCTATATGATTTATATCATTATACATCATTATATACTATAAATACATCATCATATACATGTAACATACATTATATACATTATATATCATATATCACTTAATACGGGAAAGTCCGATGCCATTCTGTTTCATCCTAAAAATAAAGCATCTCATATGAGCCTGAGCGTGAAAGTAAAAATTAAGCGAATATAATTATCAAATAAAGTTAAATATCTGGGTATAATACATGATTCTCAGTTGCCGTGGAAAAGCTATCGCATTGAACTTGCCAAAAAACTCGCTCGAGCAAATGAGCTTTTATCTAAGATACGACATTATGTAGATATGGAGACCTTGAGGTCACTTTATTATAGCTAATTCCATTCCCATATTAGCTATGGGTGGCTGACTTGGGGTGTCTCTATAACAAACGAACTAAATCGAATATCTAAACTACAACGACAAGCTGTGCGGATAACATCATTATCTGGGCTTAATGATCCTACCTCTGACTTGTTCGCGAAACTTAGGATTCTTAAACTGGATAACAAGAAACTGTCAAGTGCTCCCGCTATTCAAAAACTATGCACCAATAAAGAACCTGACGACATGAATACTATTCTCCTTCAACGTTATGCTCACAATTAATGAAACGATTGGACGTCGCGATCATAAACGTGCTTAGACTTGCTAACATTTAATTTTTTTTTTGTATGAGCTGATTTGCAATTAGATCTTGCACTTTTGACAATTCTCATTTGAAGCGCATTGCATTTGTTGAGCTTTTTTTAACAGTTGATTTTATTTAACGATATGGTAGGGTACAAAGTTATGAGTTGCTTAGACGATGTAGATCCGAGGTTTGGGATTCTATTACATGATTCAATTAGCTGATTAGGGTGCATATGCATTAAACAATTAATATTTCATACTAAGCTCGAATATTAATGATGTTCATTAGGCCTTGAGGCATAGACCCTTAAGCTAGGATTCAAGGTTACATCCTCAAACTGATTGGCCATGGCCACAGAGGATGTTCCCTTCTCAATAAAATGCATATGTAATATTGTATATCGTAATAAACATGATCATTAGCCACATCGTTTGTCTACAAATGAGACTTGGAACAGTTGTGAACTATAGAGCGAACAAAAAAGACGAACAAAAAAAAAATAAAATAAAAAAGTGAATAAAAAATAAAAATTAATAAATAAAAATTTTGCAGTTTATAATCTATTTAATATCTTGTGATTTTGTAGAAAATGTGTAATTTGCATTTATGGAGAAAAAGAGATTGTTGTTGTTGTTGTTGTTGTTGTTGTTGTTGTTGTTGTTGTTGTTGTTGTTGTTGCTGTTGTTGTTGATTGCATGAACATACCCCATCTGCCATAAGCGTGGACGACATAGGACAGGAATATGTTCCATCCGTAGCAAGACAAAACTTACACGCAAAACATTTATTTTTCCATAGTAAATGAACTGCAGAATGTAACGCAGAAAGCCTTTGAGATTGACTTAAACGAAAGCACGAATACACTTGTGAATGTGATCGGAGAGAAAAGCCACCTCACCTGTCCAATGTGATTCTGCACATTTAAACTAGCTGCACCGACTTTCCTTACAAGCACATCCACAGCTTTTGTATTTCCAGCCGCGATCAAAAGATGCAACCATCTAAACATTACAAATAAAAGGCATGAGTGAACATGACAAACATCTTGTGGCGCAACCAGAACATGAGGAAAGGGCTACAGCGGGAGTGGTTGAGACCTAACGCCATGAGAAATTCCAATCGCAAACGTCACGCAAACCAAAGATAAAACTCCACAGGCGAGCAATGGATAGTCACAGAAGCCCTCCAAGTAGAGAGAGACAGAGAGAGAAATAAGAAGCACAAGCAACCCTTTGCCTGTACGAGCAAGGCAAATTATAGAGGATCGCGCGGTTAATGAGCCAAGTAAACATGCCAGACCTCAAGCTAAAACTTACGTGTCGCCATCTTCATCTTGCTCGCTCATTTTAGAGGCTGGTATATTTGCAGGCCACAGATCAAACTTCGACTGTTGATGAGCGCCCTGAGCAGAGGCATGCTTAAGTAGGAACACTGCTTGATTCCACAGAGCATCCGACAGGCCGCTCCTTAGCCCTTGCACCGTAGCGCCGTTTCCCGACAACGAACTTTCCGATTTTCCGACACGGCTCTCCAGGTTAGGAACATTCTTCAAATCATTAAAGCTCTCCACCTGATTCCCTTGAACCAACTGGGCAAAAAATGGCGGCAAACTAGGAGCTGAAGCGGGGGTCTTAAATGCTGCAACGGATGAACCATACCATGCAGAAATATCAAGACTTTTCTCTGCACCGATAAGCGAGGACTCGGGCTTTAAGCTGACTTCAGACGCCTCAAAGTTCAGACTCTGATCGCCAAACACGACTTGTTCCAACAGCGATGTTTCTGGAAGAAAAGATCCACCGGGAAACGAAGCAGCGTTATCTGAGCCGTTTTCACGTCTATTCTTATTGGCTAACAGCTCCATCAATTGTGACGTTGGATCACTCGAGAACGACCTTAATAGAGAACGTTCTGAAAAATGTAAACTAACATTTTCATCAGCAAAAGATTCGCCACCTTTTGACTCAGATGGTTCGCAAATCCCAGCAGCACACAAGCCAGCATGACTAGAACTCAAGATTTCCTTCGCCTCACTGATCGAGTCTTGTGGCGCTTTACTCGCCAGGTCCAAGGCATCAGCGGCATATCCTTCGTTGTCGGAAAGACGAAGAGCAGATTTATCCTTTGGCGCAAATGGGCTGCTCCCTGGACCAACTAAAGTCTTGCCAGTCACAGCCGCATCCGAACCTTTGGAATCGACGTCGATTGCTGCCGCCCCGACCACCGGGTAAGCGGCACCGCTTGCCCCAACAAGATTGTCCGACTCCGTTGTGATGCTACCGACAATATTTGATAACGCAGACGGGTTACTCGAAGCCAACTGCTTCAAGAAGCCCACGAATAAATTTAATACCTGCTGCGTTGCCGGTTCAGGACGCTCTGAAGGCGACAAAATGCTGTCTGCATGACCTTCTTCTGAACCTAGGAAATCCTTTTCCGTCTCTGTCTTAATGGAAGTACAAGTCACTGGACTCTCCGACAATTTGGTTGATGCTTCAATATGCCCTTTAGTTACATTCCCATCGCCGCATGGTGCAGCATCAAAGCCAAGTGCAGAGGACGCGCACGTCTGCTGGTCAGACGAAGCGCTAGACGAGCTTGCTTGTATCCCACTCCAGCTCAATGCTGTATCGCTTCCTTTTTCTTTCCAGTACTTTGAAATCAGCTCCATGACTTCGGAAACATTCTTCGTACGATTCATGTCCACAATTAGCTTCTGGTGCTCAACGTCCGCGTGGGATGAAGGCGAAGGAGTCTTAGAATTAGCAACATTATCTTCCATCGTTGGTCGCTCAGGCACGAAGGCATTCTGTGAATAAGTATCGGGTTTTTCTGGTTTAAATTTAACACTTGGAATCGATGAATTAGCAGTGCATATTGGCCGAGGAAACTCCACCGTCTTATCTAATGAATCCTGCTGCTTCAGCTTACTCTCGACAAGAGTCTTCACCTTAGGATCATTCATTAGGACCTGTGGTATCGCAATGTATCTAGGACTATTAGTTTTCGTTTCCCTATCTCCTGCCAAATGCTTGCTAAAACTTGAGGAACTTGCGACATTAGTTGCAGATACCAATGAAACATGTCCCTGAACACTTGCAACTTTGAATGGAGTTGCAACTTTGACTGGAGTTGCAACCTTGACTGGAGTTGCATGTGCTGACTCGTTTTTATCAATGAGTTGCGCGGCCTGCTGCAACTTCAGAATGCCATTTCCAGAAAATCGTTTCATTGTGACACCCTCTATTCCAATGGTACCATAAGTGCTAGAGGACCTTGCAGCATCGTGCCTTTGAGGAAACCTGGGCATTATCGTTTCATCTTCATCATCATCATCGCATTCACCATCATCTACCTGGGAAATTTTTTTACCTTTAACAGCCTGGCTCTTACATCTTTGCTGCATTCTGAGTAAGAAATCTTAAAATTGTAACTATGTAACCTATGCAGCCCATCCAGCATGAAGCCTACAAAACAAGACAAGAAATGATAACTTCGTTACAAAAGTTCAGGTTTTGAAAAGCTTTAAAGCAGACTAGGCCACAACAAAATTCCGGCACAGCCCAATTCATGACACAAACAATGGTTAGGCATATAATGAGTAAGCACTATCAATTTGCTCATAGTTAACATAGTAAGTGGAAAACTTAGTAGCTGCTACATCAGTCCTAAACACCAGTTATACTTTGCTTCAAAGAAGACAATCAAGATTGATGTTTTATAATACAAAAAACTTCAAACTACATTCTACACATCTGCTTATACACTGCTGCCTTCTTCATTAGCTCCATTATGGTTACAGGAGCCTACATGGGCACAAATATTGCACTTAATAATTACCACATCTACATATAAATGTTACTTCATTGTTCAAATTTAATTTGCAATCCCATAACTGTAGATTAAAAGCTCATTGTAGAATATTAATGGCATTGGCATTAAATTGCCATAAACTTGTGCACCATGAAATTGGACGCATGCCAAGTTTCACCCAAATGTCAGAATGCCTCTAATTGCTAAATTTACAACAAACTAACCCGCAGAAGTTTTGTGGAATCTTATCTCAGGACCTTTTAGAAAAAAAGGAAACCATGTTTTGGTTGCCAAAGACAAAAGAAACGAGCATAAAGAGAGTGATTAACTACATAGCAAGGAAACAGGCATGGTCAGGTTTGCCAAACTTATCAAAGGTGGAGACTGAAAAACAAGAGCGACCAGGATCCATGGCAAAATTCAGGAGCCATCCATGAAATGCAGGAGTTGTTTAGCAAACCATTTGAGTAAAATGGGCAGTAGGGTCTTAATTCCATAGCTTCCGTGAATCAAAATGACCATATCACAAAACATTAATATTCCACCAAATTGAAACACCTAAGGTTAGATGCAACATTACAAAATACAGCGACTTTCATAACATAATAGCCTGGTCTCACCAGAGCTTTTTTATTGTTACCTACTTATTGTAAGTGTTAATATCAAGCTTGAAAGTAGCAAATTCGAATATTTGCCACTAGTTTGGCATATATGCAGTCGCCTTCATCTACAAGTGCCCCGTGACCAACTTTGAAACACTCAATATTCTCAATAGAGAACAGGATTGTATGTATTAGGGTGGTCCCTATTTTTCAAAGTATGATTTTTGTATAGGCCACCCCTAAATTTTGTTTATAACTGTGGATAAAACCTTCACAAAAAAATTTGCAAAATCTGAAAACCTCTAGAGGTGCCTACCACATATAAGTTACGTATTGTGTGGGGCTCCATGGCTACATTTCACTTGTCCTTGTGCTGATGAACTCTTTCACTGCACACCATGCTGCCTGCATAATTTGTCAGTATGATATCCCTTTTTGCTGCTAAGTTCTCCAGAATTTATTTCACCAGTTTTCAGACAATCAATCAGACAATCACACAAGTTGACTAATCTGCGTAGATAAGAAGTGAATTGCTTACTCTGGAAACTTACATAACAACAGACCTACTGGTTACTGGATAAAAAAATTACTGTTTTCTTTGTTAATTTTGCTACTTTTTTTTTATTACAAGGAGGCCACCAAACATGCTGTTGGTGAAGCATCACATTCAACAAGTAATGACTTCTTGAAGAAACATTGAAGAAACATGTTGAAATAGTTGAGTGTATGTTTACTCAACATGACATACTGATGAAACATAAAGAAAATAAAGCAAAGCTGTAAAAGTAAAGTGCTGAGGGAAGAAGAATGAAAGGATGCCTTAGTGAGCCCTTTTGACATTGCTCATGCAGATGTCATGATGATTTGCATCCAGGAGGACAAGCAGGTCCTGTTAGCTCAGCTATTAGGTGTATGACTTGCGACGTGCAGGACGGTGAGTGTCGAAAATGAGAAGTGGTCTTGGCTAAAAGAGAAATAGATACAGCAGAGAAGAGATCCTCAAGAGAATTCAAACCAATAGTTCCACTCCAATACACCTGGCTGGGAAATTACTGGAATATATCAGTAGCACCGAATATGCAAATGGCTTCCACTCCTCAATTCTGGATTAGGAGTTGACAGACATCTTTGTGTACGGAAGCCATCTGGAGCTTGAGAAGCTGCTAAAAACAGCTGCTTATTTAGCAAATGCAATTTGGGGCATCGCTGGTTAAGACAAGTGTGCGTGCTTCAGTTAAAAGTGGTCCCAGACACCGTGCTTGGATCCTACCGGAGCAGAAGCTTGACAAAGATTTGCTCTGGTCTGCTTGCCGTCATCACATTCTAAAATTAATTTCAGCGACAACGGTGACTATTGGCTCTTCAGCAGATCCAGGCCTACCAATTTTTAAAAGGTTTCATAGCAGTTGTGAACTTATTGACTGGTTAAAGTTTCAGGCAACAAGTCCAGATGGTTTCATGCAGTGCCGCATACAGAATTGCATATGAAATCATAGCATTTGCTGAAAACTAACTGTAACAGCTCAGGCCTCAGAATGATTACCAGTTCTGAAAACAATATTTCTGGGAGGATGTTCTCGAGGATCTCCAGGATGGGCATTCCAAGCTTTAGCAGTACTGCATTGCGCCAGATGGATTGGCGATAAAAGAAAACTTGCTGTACTTGTCAGAAGAACTTATCACACTAGATTTCTTTGACGAAAAAGTTACTGCTGGCAAAAAAATCTGATGTTTAGTACCCTGCAAGTACTGGGTGCTGGTGAACTCCCAGAACTTCGAAGACTTTGCTGCCAATACCATTCATAGGTTCTTTGCATCTATGATCACTGTCAACTTTCCTCAACAAAAAGGTGAAGCTCTGGGCTGCAGATGCTGACTATCAGTTAGCGAAGAGCAATGTCAGTTGTATGAGAGTTGTGAATGACCATGCACAATGTGGAGTTGCCCTAATCACAAGCCTGTTTGGAGTGTCGAATCACTTTATACATGCTCTTGGCTGCCGCTTCGCAATACATTTTCAATATGGTGACAAGTGAAGAAAAACTAGCTGCAGACAAAGTCCATGAAGAATTTATAATGATGATGCTAAAGGGACAACAGTTATCCAGTTGCGTGAGTGTGACAACTGTGGAAGGTTGAGCTTGTGTCAACATGTTCACCATTTTATCCCCTTTAATATTTCCGCCACATGGCCATGTAATATGTGTAACAATTGGAACTCAAGGTTTAAAGAAAAAAAGTTTTGGGTCGTAATTCATACTTAAGCATTTACCCAACACAAAGGAAAAGCTTCCGCAATAAGCATTTTCGTTACCTAAGCGAGCTCTAATTTGCTAGGAAGCTAATAAATTTTGAGAATTACGCAAAACTATGAAGCAAAAGGACATAGATTTGACCAAAACGCTACAAGGAACAAAACGCCATGAGGAGGATTTCTGAGGCAAATGAAAAGGAAGTATCATAAGCACACGCAAATCCAGTGCAACAAAATTTCTTAAACACATATATGAATAGTCATGCAAGCAAGGAAAGGCCAAATATACCCAAAAACTCGAACCAGCGGATAGATTTGAGCAATTCGAAGAACTTTACGAAAACTTGCTATTGACAACCAACGTAAGCTCCATATCGACGCAGCTCTGCGGGTTATTCCTCCAGGCATGTTACCACGAAAATCAGTGACGTCACAACTCCTTGCTACCGGATAGCCGGCAAATTAAACTACAGTCTTCTCTAATCTCGGCTGCAATCCTTAAAAAAAATATAATGTTAGATTACCTCGTAAAAGACTACCTGCAAAAATCAAATACAGCTACTGAAACGTTTATATTTACATATAAGCCATGAAAGAAAATCCAAGCCAAATTTTCTGAGTGGCAGAATTTATGAAGTAGTAAGGTTGAGCCGAAATCATCGAGACGTCGCTATAGCCAAAATTGTTTTATTTCAGAAGCATTAGATTTTTGGCGTGTGACACTCTTGATAAATAAGCCTATCAAAAAAGAACGACTTGAAGGAAAAATTGACTTCTATTTAAGGGATCTCGAATAGGCTGTGAACATATAGAATACATTAATAGAGCCATCAACATCGAACAGACCCAGAAATTTCTTCGGCCGCCCATCTTGCTGGGGAAACGATCATGATGCCATTCACTGGCTAATGGAATGCTATGCACTAAAAGATTTGCGAAAAGAAGTATTCGGAACCACAGAGGCATCCTTGAAATGACTTTCCACCCACCCACTTCAGGTGATTGCGTTTGAGGAGAGGACTCTGAACCTCTCTGACGACGGCCAAAACAGTCGAGCGCCAACAACAACAGTAGCATTCGTAATATTTAATAAAAACTTTATTGTCAGGGCCGGCAGTGGGCTTTGTCTCATGTTAACTTGTCTTAAGTCAAATTTTTTTATATTAAAAATATTAAGAGATCGACTATGCCAACTAACCGTAAAAGCAATCCACGCTTATCGTGCTAGCGAATAAGCTATGACTTGAGGTGTATTTAAAACCGTCGCTCCGCAAATATCCATGAAGAAGTTCGTAAACTGGCTAGACTCGAATAGTTTATATGAGCTCAAACTCTGCAATGTTTCAAACTCAGCAAGAGATGCATTTACATAAAAGCTGCAAAATATTACATGCAAAGAATTTGAATGGGTCTCGGCAATTTTTCAATTCCATTCTTTAGGCACGAATCGTGATATTATGTAATTTCTGGAAGTTAACGTAATGATAATGCAGTCTTACATACCCATTCTTATCTGATAGCAAAATAACCACGCTGTCATTTGTATAGATATATTGCTAGCACTTAGTATATACAACGTTACTAGAGCTATGAATACTACTACTTCTACTACTACTACTACTACTACTACTACTACTACTACTACTACTACTACTACTACTACTACTACT
>QQSS02209364.1:0-11529 GCA_003687565.2 Craspedacusta sowerbii
TCAGATCTTAGTTTTCAATCTCTAGATTTCTAGACTTGGATATATCGCTCTGGTACATACCATTGAGCACTCTGCCTGGTGTGGTAACATCATACAACTCGGTATATATATATATATATATATATATATATATACATATCCGCAAAGCCCTGTCAACTCCAACGTCAATTCATACCACGTCAACTCAATATACATTGAATCTCCGAGTCCAACTTAGAATTGATGTTAAATTTAGAAACTTTCGAATATCATATCGATTAACTAGATTAAACCTTGGCATTTCATGATTTCCGATGAAATTAAGAACCATTGGATGAAAATATTTAAAAGGTTGACGGGTTATTGTGCGAGTCAATTGCGCGGTTCTTGGTACAACTTTCAGCAGAAAGAAATGGAGCTTTTATTTGGATGTTGTTGATAGGAGGCTATTTGGTGATATGAGGTGATAGGAGCAATAGAACGATAGCTACTATGATGTTTAGGACATTCGAGTCTTGGAACAAGCGCGAAAATAAGGCTAGAAATGTGGTGTGGCGCTGTTCCAAAGTTCAAACTCACCACTGAATGACAGCGAGACCTCGCATCGTTCGTGAGAATCAGTCGGAGCACACACATGATGGAAGCAAAAGGACCCACTAACACGGAGAGCTGTCGACATAAGAAAAGCCTTGTTGAAAACGTATCGATCTCTCCAAGTACTGCTTGGTCTATGGTGCGTCGACGCTATCGAACGAGTTCCTGACTGATTTTCCTGAAAGAACTCTCCTAAAGCAGACCTTGCGACGGCAACGCAAAAGAGTTCACGAAGCGATCAACGGTGCTCGCATTGCGGGATCTTCTTCGCATTATCAAGACATGATCTTGTTTGATGTGGGGCCTAGTGATAATCGTACTGGGCTGTCATGAGTTGCTGGACGTGCACTTTTGTGGATGACTGATGGCATATTTAAAGTCACAAGTTTTTTTTTTTTTTTTTTGAGCTCTACTCATGACGCTTACTGTTTTTTATGCATATAAAACGGAACAAATCGTACCGTAGACTTCAACAAACAATCACGAATCCTGTACCAAATGAATCTCCAAAGGCTATTTTAATAGACTAACGAAACGAGAAAGCCTTTTCTACCTGCTTTCGGCAGGCAGATGTTAAAGGATACTTTTTTCATCGCTGTCACAAGTGTTAAGAAAGGTTAAGGGACTTGGTATGAAAGCAGCTTATGAGCTCGATGACGACGTCTACAAGGCCGTTATAGTATTTTAGGAAGCAAATCCACAAAAAAAGGTATTGTTGTTGCTAAGCTTGTTGCTGTCATGAAGTTTTGTTGATCGCTAATCGTTTTGGATTAATACAACAAAGCTTAGCAAAGCAAGGAAACTGTTTAGGTACTAACTTCTATGTTTTACTTGCCAACTTGGATTACCTAGAGCAAAATCTGTGGCTCAATTCAATTTCCCATGCATGGCGTGACTTTGATGAGTTAACCTGGATGAGTTGACGTGGGATCAGCCGGCAACAAACCATTTACTGAATTCGTACCAGCGATGAGACATCAAGGCTAGTGAGTTAAAGAAATTAAAAATGTTAATCTGCATCATCTCGCCGTCGCACTTCATAGCTAACAGAATAGTTTTTGAACCACCAAAAAATTCAACAACAACAAGAAACAGAAAAATAACTAGTTATACCACAATGGATCCATCCTCATGCAGTGAGCCGCCGACTGTGAGCTGCTTGTCCAAAATTTGCAGACCAAACCAGCACGCTTGAAATTCCGCGCTTCCGACTGGGTGTACGCATCTTTTTCGGCAAGGGTGCAATGGCAACAAAAACCCTAAATGTGACACGCTGTGTTTCAGTAGCTTTGAAACCACAGATTATATTGAATGAAAGACGTACTTATGCTTTTTTAACAATTACAATTTGCACTACCGGGACACGAATATCCATCAACGACAATCCTGAAAACAAAAACACGGCGTCATGCAGCATCCAACGTTATCCGTCCCATACGAACAGAAGACGCCGATTCGTTTATTGGCTGAGTCAATTGCACAAGCTGTCGACAAATACTGATCTACCTGGTTCCTGGCTTTCATCTACCGATCTTACAATCATTCAGCAGCAACAGCAACAACCAAAACATCAACAGGAACAACAACATCAGCATTAACAACAACAACAACAACAACAACAACAACAACACCAACAACAAAAACAAATGCTGAGGCATTAGAAAAGAGCATGAAGCATACCTGACTATCCCATATACGAGTTTTGACATCTGTCATGCTTCCGTCAGGTTGCTGAACCTGTTTGGTTGTATATTCATAACCACACGTCGGTTTTAATTCATTTCTCTCAGTCTTCTGCCACTGGTCGTAGCAGCTTTTCGAGCTGTCGGAAATGTACCACCTGCTTTCAACTCGTTTGATCTCTTCAAAAGGCTGATTGTTTACCGAGTACTAGTTAGGAAAAAGCATGCAGGTCAGAATATAAAGACAGTCAGAAAGTGAGAATAAAACTCAAATGCAATAAAATAAAAATTGTAATTAGCTCCTGCTCTTTGTTAGCGAACCAAATCGAGTCCAGTACCATGAAATAAGCCCTAAAACAAATTGCACTCGCATGCCTTCAAATGCAAGGGCACAAGAACATGCCATACTCACCCCGGTGTAGAAATAAGGATAGTTTATATATACTGGAGACTTCGACAATGTGATCATGAATGGATTGTATAACCTAGCATACTCAGAGGTAGTTTCATCTCGAACGCGAGACACAGTAGCATAAAGCTTCTCAGTACCATCCTACAATTAGGAAAAACATTCATTGAAACACCAGTGTCAAGTAGACTATTAAATTGGACTAACATATCACACCATACAATACTTATGATTAAAATCTTACATGTGAAAACCGTTAGTAAAACAAGTCACATATTGTCATAAATACTTCACTTGAAGTCGACTTTATTGGCAAATCAGCTGATTTTTTATAAGAGGAAAACTCTACCTGCACTTTAAGGATCTACATGAATTTAGTAGTAGTTAGCAAAGCTATCTGAACAAGATTCGTCTATAATGAAACTTGATTTGTTTGTTTAGTTCAACTTAAATCGTTCAACATTCTTCAAGCAAAACTTGACAGTTGAGTGCAATGGGATATGCAAATAAAAAGTTATGTATGCAAATTTAATTCATTGAGTCAGGATAGGACTTATGTAGCTGTTTTCACAAGCAGCTCAATATACTGCATAGTCACCAACAAAATTTTAAAGATCATTTGACGTTGACACTGGTGTTTTCAACAAATAATCTTGATTTCAATGTCACTCAAACAACATATATAAAATTTATGACTAACACCTCACGACGTTAACATATTAATGAAGCCAATACAAGATAGCCTGGTCATCGACAATGCTTTGACAGCCAGATTCTTGTAAAGCATGTCACTAGCAGATATGATCATAGCACTAAAAGAAGTAATAGAATTGACCTTACATGGCCCTAACACTAATACTTCTCCTTGGAATTCTACACATGCATATGCAAGACCTCAATACATAACCTGAAAAAGACAAAAATATAAGTATAAAAGCAAAATAAAGTACCTGATTGTTATTAACGGTCATGAGGACAACCATCTTCTTCTCACAAGAAGTTCCACTGGTGACATCCATTGGATCTCCATCTCCAGACAAACCAAGATTCTCGCACATTTGGATGCTACTTTTCGACAAAATTAGTGTTGCCCCCAAAGGCAACCACAGCAAAATAGTAATGAGAACCAAACAACTGATTGATTTAGCTTGCCTACCCATATTTCCTAAGATCAAGACATATCAATAAATAGGATCTAATCTGGTTGTCCAATAATTCAATATAAATTATTTTAAATTAAGTGTTCACAAAGTCTTGTTAAATTAAGGAACAATTAAATTGCAATTTATCTACAAAACAAAAACCTGAATATATACAAATAATGAATTGTCTGTGCAGGAGACTGTGTCCAAGTAAAACATCAGACAGAAGTCATTGAGAATCTCTAGTAGATTAGGAACGCGAAAGCTGACTTGCACTTCGCAACTGTTAGACGAAAAGAATTGCAAAACCAGCAAGAATGTAACACATATAGTTGACACTAGATTAAAAAACAATAACTCTAAAATCTTCTAGGAAATGCAATGATCGAGCTTAGAAACTACATTTTGATCTAACTTGACTGCTTCTTCAGAAACTATTTATTAGTAAACAACTGCTTGATGGGTTCATAAAGGGCACTGTAGTGTGACATATTATAAAGCTCATTAACTAATCTAAGCTCTATAACACAAGTGAGATAAACATCGAACAATCTTTATTTAAAAATAAAACATTATTATTGAGATTACTTTTCATGTTCTGCGCAAACGGTTTTGTCGAATCCGGATTTATTTACAACATTATCGATTTGAATTGCCGCTTGCTGCTTGGGCACGGTTATTGCATGTCCCCGTATCCTAGCAACGCAAGACCCAACATTTCGACGTAGTTGTGATGAAAGTTTAACAGCATCTTTAACTTGTTTAGCTAACGCATTTATAGAGCATTATGTCTGTTGGATAGCCATGCATGGAAGGGCTTCCTCTCCCTACATTCAATTCCTAAATGCATGGTTACACTGTTCTAGCAAGAACTGTCAACATAAACTTTCATGCTGGGTATGCACGAACTAAAGTTCTCAAGATCGAAGAGAAAGAGGCAAACTACAAAAACTTATCGACGTGCTGGATAAGATTCAAATCTGCTTTGATCCGTTTTATTGATTGGAATCCAAACAATTACGATTGTTATCAATGGCTTGCAAATAGGAAAGGCATTTTTCTTAAACCAAGAAAGCATCACCTCATCTTGTGACTCCCCAGCGGCAAGGATAGCGTACTCTGGTCTGTGCATAAGTAAGTGGCCGATTCAAATCTTCCCTGTATGATGGGCGGGTCAAGAAGAGTGCCAACTGTGGCTACAAACACCATTCCCTTGTGCAAACCTGCCTCTACACCAGCGCCAGAGAAAAAGTGACTGCCATTATGTGACTGGTCCAAGCTACTCGACCTTGTCAAATGAGCAGAAGTCTAACAACAGTGACGTACAGATACGCTTTTAGGAAGGAATCTGATGACGTGGATGCAGAAACAGAGCTTAATACTGCAGATTTCTCTCAATTTGTCAAATGAACGAAGAGGCCCAAAACTTGCTCCCGATGGACGCGTTGTAATACCAGCTTCACAGATCAAGAGACATGCTTGAACTTGGTGGCTGTAGAACTGCAGTTGGCGTTAAATAGGAAAGAATTACAAATTCTCTTCTCTGCACTTTAGCGTCTTACCGGTAAAAGTCTACAAAATCGTAGCAAAATCATTCGCAAAGCAGACGGTTTGTTACCAACATGAATAAGACCCCTATAGTGCATAACCTATACTATATCGTTTTGCTCTCGGCTATGGTCAAAGCGTTTACGCTAGTTCCTCTAGACATATTACGCGAAGAGATATCAAAAGAACAGAAAATTGATTTTTAACCTAACCTGGTCTGCCTCGATCAAATATTTACAATCAACCAAGTATTGGAGGAGAAAATACAGCAGGCCAAGATCTGTATTTGTGTTGATAGATGTCTCCTCTGCATTGACTGGGCATGTTGCATTTGAAGCTGTCTGCTAAACAAACTAATTCAAGGCAGGTTAGCAAGTACAATATTATAAGCTCACAATGATTGCAGTAGCTGCGTGCGAAGCTGTTCCTGTAAGTCGGGTTTAATTTAAATCCGGGCCATAGTTTGGGTAAAGCTTGTGTTGCACCGACGCTGAGGCGACGGAATACTTGAATAAGTTGCCACGTCACAAAGAAGACGACAGTAGAACGTCTGACGTATGGATGTTTTGGATTTCTCTTGTGGAACAAACATCGACCATGTGCTGCAGTGTCTCTTTTGCGGCTTCCTTATCAAGGAAAAGAATATTTTAGCTACCACTGCGGCGCAAACGCAAATATAGACTTTGCATCAACGTTTTTTTTTATCAATCAGTTGGTGTCTCGAAAAATTATCACGCCACTTTGAAAACTAAGATTTCCCTGTGCAGTAGCCTCATACCACGTGTTCTCCTGTACGAAGAGAAAATCTGGACGCTTCTCAAATCTGACACGACCGGATGTCCGAAGAACCAGGCTCATAGCCGGAGTGGAAAGCAGAGCCCTTACAAGAAGACCAGGAGAGCTGAGTGAACTAGTGAGAACTGCACGAAATTATGACTTGCTAACTAGCAAGTACAGAGGAATATTTACATAAATGTTTTTTGGTGTGACATAGAGCACCGAATACAGTACAGAGTGGTCTAGTGGCATGTGCTCTGCTAACCTGGCCAATGTATACATATATCCATGGCCTTTACCAGATCAAAATTTTCGCGGTTTCCTGCGACAAAGTTGGTCCCGTTGTTGGAAAAGCACTTCAGTAGGAACTTCTCTTTTTCCAACCATTCTGTAAAAGCAATTCAGAAATGAATCGGTGGTTTCGGTCTTCAAATCAAACTGTACCGATATCTCAAGTCATGATAGTGGTCGCCTTAGCAACGCACAATCCGGCGAGTTTCCCGAATCGACTCATCGTACTTCTAACGTGCTGGATAATTGCCTCTCTGTTCGCGATCTACCAAAGAAGGAAAACTCAGCAAACAGTCCTACACCGCAGGGTAAATGCGGCTTCAGAATAAGGGATATCCTTCAGCATGGCAGACTTGACCTTGAGCCACCCTCTTCCATCAGAAATGTTGCGAATTCACTAACGCTCACGTAAGTATAAAGAAGCAGGCTCAACTAATCGATGCTTTCGATTAAAACGGATAGAGTTTCACCATGCTGGCTCGATTATTCGCGCAATAAACTGACCTACACCGCATTATATAGGAGTACACTCAAAAATTAAATAAAAAAAATTAACTAATAACCAATCAAAGAACGAGCTAGACAAAGAAAAATTACATAAGGAAGAGCGTTCCCTGCTGAGGGGGAGGACATAGAAGTAAACACCGTGGGCATCCCCAACTGATGGTTTGGGTCTTCCCTTATATACATATCGGCGAAGTGAAGAAATTCAGCAGTTCCTCCATTCCCCCAGAGCCAGACGGGTTTCGCCACTCGTTTAACAATTCGTTATAATCTTAAGAAGAAAAACAATGCATTTCAATTTCGAGGACGTGTTTCAACAAGAATTTATCATCATGAACAACGTAAGTTCAGCAGGACAGTTACAAGAAATCGTCGCGTGATTGAAGACGTATATAAAATTGTGAATAAGAAGAAATACGGAAAGGTAAACGATCAAGACGTATACTAATTAG
This sequence comes from Craspedacusta sowerbii, assembly GCA_003687565.2. Classification (NCBI taxonomy): domain Eukaryota; kingdom Metazoa; phylum Cnidaria; class Hydrozoa; order Limnomedusae; family Olindiidae; genus Craspedacusta; species Craspedacusta sowerbii. Next base: position 7,379 of record QQSS02209364.1, read on the forward strand.
GAAAGGTTATGGCCGGCTGATTAACTTGGGTGTTAATTTTAGGACAGTCCCAGGGGATGGGCGTCGCTTCTTTTAATTTCAACAAAATTCAGTAGGCGCTTAAGCAAAATCAGCATTGCTCAGAGCACTTTCTATTTTCTATTTTCTATTACTTATATCTTTATAGATAAAGCAGGATTTTGCAGTTCTGCAATATACGCTTGGCCATTGCTACGGAATCATGTACAGCCACCTACCCCATGGGTTGCTTGCTGCATGATAATATAGGCAAAGTGCTTCAAAGCTAACAGGTTAATGCAGATGCGTGTATGCATCCGAGCAAGTGCGCCAAGCAGATAAGAACTTGAATCTCGCGCAGCATGGACTTATACTTAGTTTGGTGTAGGACTGGGGGTGAATGCGATGCAAGATGATATAAAGTAGAATGAAGGCGTTGTCATTGGTCCTTAAAAATGTGGCTCCTGCAACAGGAAATAACGGCTCCGAATAGCTTTTACAGTCAGTTATTGTTTTTGATTCGTAGTGTTCTGACACTTCTTATTTATTGTACGTATCTTACACTATATACATATATACCCGTTCAGTTACGTCTCACTTGTGCAATACTGAACGTACGCTCCCGACGTCGGAGACGATAAACCGCTATATTTTCAGGTAATTATTTAGGAGAAGCTTGTCCATGGCTTAGGCTGGTCTAAAGCCGTCTCCTAGCGGGGCCCATCATTCACCTTCTTGGGGATGATGGGCTGCGCAGTCATGTAAACATCCTTTTAGTTTGACAGTCAATGGATATCACGATGAATGCAAACTTTTGAAAAACTCTTGCGGTTTTTTTCAGCAATGTGAAGAACTTACTTTTGTCTACTTCTGTTTGGAACCGCATCGCAATGAAAGCTTCCTTTCCAATGACTCGTCAACTTTGGGAATGGAGAATATAAAGAAGACAGCTCATCATTGATATTTGTCTTTTCTTCCTACGACCCCTCGTCATGGCCCCTAACCGATTCTTCTTAGTCATTTAGCACTTTTATTTGGAACGAAGAGCTTCTTCTCAGTGCACAGCCATCGCTACTAAAACCCATGTAAATCCCCAACAGTAACAACGCTGTTCTCAAGTAGGCACCTTTCGATAAAATACATGTTTATAATAATAATGCGCTTGAATGAGGTTATTTACGGAAAGAATGAGGCCATTTATGAAATAAATTAGCCATTTTTGGAATGAAACACACACTAATACACACGTGCACGCATGAATAGCGTCATCATCACATCTGGCTTGCTCCGTCAATTCTGCGCTAAGAATTGAGGAGCTACATTAAATAGATTTTGACTATAAAGTTCTGAGGAGATCAGTATCAAAAACTTTCATTTTATTATTTAAAGGCTTTCCCTCTTTTTCGGTTTTCAAATATCAACGAGTATCTTTGTGTTTGGCTGTAAGACCTTCAGCAAATACGACAACAATCATGGTGCTTGTCCTCAAATTTCCTTGCAGAAGGAATCAAGGAAAATAAAATATCTCGTGGAACTCTTTTTGCTTGCGATTGTTGTAAAGATAAGTAATGATAAGTCTTCTACAAAGCTAATTCCATTGTGATTACTATAAGAGCTTGTGTTGCACTTCGATTTTCTATTTTATGAGCTTAAATAACATCTCGTTCTTGCGTAAGTGCTAGGAATGGACAGCAAGTACAGTTTTGATCAGGAGGTAGCATATCTAAAGGACCAGCTATCTGGGCCCGTGGAAGAGAGTGGAGACAGTGGTATATCCAACTCGACTACTCCCTTGACCTCAACATCACCCAGATACCACACTTCCGATAAGGTAAGGCGTTCTCACGTAGAAAAATCTCAGTACAAGTGCTCCTAATAAATTTATGGAGAACTAGTTTGAACTGCTTCGGAGGGAAAGTGGAATTTTTGAGCCGCTAGTCAAGGGAAGGTAGCAATTGGAATATTGGGATTTGTCTCTGCATAGTTGCAGTCTCGCAAGGATTATGCACATGAAGTCCGACACCAAATATTTTCTTCTTTGTGTTTTAGCTATCAGAAGTAGAGCTAGAAGTTGAGGTAAAGCAGCTAAAGAGTATGCATGATTTCATAACTTGCTGATGCGTTATTTTACTTTACCTGATTTATCAAGTATCAGCCAAAAGTACTGGCTTGCAGAATTATTAGATCAAAGAACCCTCTCACTTTCCTAAGCATCGTCCAGGCCTTACTCGAGCTCAACATTAAGAAAAGTTTGCCTTCTGTTGCACTTGAACTCTTTAACTCACTAACAGTACGTGTTTCCTTTGTTCATAACTTTCTATCACATGGGTCATCTCCAGAAGCAAAAAGATGATCGAACTTTGATCAACAGCAAAAAATCACTCCGTCATAGAACAATGATGAATCTGTCTTGCAGCATATATGCGGTGGGTAACAAATATCCAATAGCTTTTCAGCATGGCTCCGCTAGAGCAAGATAGTTTTTTTTTTTTTAATCAAGGTACTCGCAATAAGATCAAAGCAAATTTTTCTGTTCCATCAGGATGTGGTTTGGTCTGCATGTATGCTTCACAAGTCAGTGCTAATAACATGCCTGAGATCGCTAGGTGCGTTGTAAGCATCCCAAACCTGAGTTAAAATAGCTTCTTTCGCAATGCGAAGTTTTAAGTCTTGAACATGGTAGTTTTGTCTTTGTGCCTTTCCTGCTCGCAACACCTTTGTCAAGGTCTAATATGCCTCTGCCTGTACTTTCTGCAAGTCTTTCCCTATAAAGGCAACATCTACAATCTACACGTTTCAAAGTCTTGTAGAATTCAAGCAATGTCCTTCTGATTTTAATCATTCAATGCACTGCTAAGGGTCTTGAGCCGTCGAGGCAAGAAACTGCCGCATCCATAACCTTTGGCAATTCTTTACAACGCCGCTAGTGCGTGAAATTCATTGTAGATACTCTCAAAATCTTAAATTCTTGATGCTCCTCAATGATTATAAATTGATTTGAAGTCGCGAAGACCCCTACCTTTTCCGTAAGACTTAAGCACAAACCACCGAGTGTTGTCAGGTGGAAATCGCTAGCTGACCTAACAGTTCTTTAACCTGAATTCCATAAAAGAAACTATCCTGCTTCAGCCTATAAATCCAACTCGCCTTCTAAGAAATCACAACTTTCAGATCTGCATTTCCAACATGATTTCAACTAACCTCCGCCAATAATGAAAAAAAAAACATGATACGGAATGAAAATGAAGTGCTAATGCGAATAAATTTAATTATAGCTCTATGTCAGTAAAGATGAGCCTATTAATATCATTGATATTATGATCATGTTTATTATTACTCTGTTATTAATTTTATTATTATTATTATTATTATTATTATTATTATTATTATTATTATTATCATTATTATTATTGTTATTATTATGTTATGTTGTGTTATTTTATTTATAAAGTTATTTATTATGTAATTATATTGTACTATAGTATTATAATATTGCATTTATATCAAATTATACTATTATTATCACTCACATTATTATTACTTGTGTTTTGTTCTTGTGTACTAAATGTTTTGCCCGAGAAAGCAAAAGATAAGCGACTCAATCTACCCTCTTGGCTTAAGCCCATGATGAGTCCGACAGAGGCCTTCGATTTAAGTGCACCAAAATTTTAAGGAAGTTACATCTACCATTTGAAAAATTGAATCCAGCGGTTCGGCTTGTCCATTAGATCATATGAGTATAATACCCATGAAACATTGTCCTGCATTGCGAATTTTATCTTTGGAAAATCTTAGTATATTGCTGGGAGCTAAAACTGTTCCCTGACGCTTGGAAGAAAGGCATTACTGTGTTAGCGCATAAAAGGGGCCCCGCATCCGACCCAGAAAAATTCAGACCTATTACATTGGAGCCAGTGCTTTCAAAAATTTATACCTCCGTTATACGCAATAGGATTTACAAGTCTTTGAAAGACAACAAGTACATTGAAAACACCTACCAAAAGGGCTTCTAGACGGATATATCCGGCACCATTGAGTACACTGAGAAAATGTCATGTATGATCGACAATGCCAGAATGAAACAGCGAAATCTGGTAGTAACTTTACTGGATCTGAGAAACGCGTTCGGCGAGGTCCATCATAGCCTGCTGACT
>QQSS02209375.1:0-11529 GCA_003687565.2 Craspedacusta sowerbii
GTAATAAAGTCGGTAGTGGAAGACAAGTGTCTGTTCCCTACGCGTTCCCTTAAATCACACCGTTACAAACCTCCTACAAACCACACAGTCGGACTAACACGAACAAAAAGGTTTGTGCGAGGATGGGCTTTTCTCGAACGGGAATTTTGAATAAAATGTCTAGCACAACCCTGCTGGTGTTGTCAGGTTTTTCATCAAGAATTACGCTTACGCTAGAAGTATCTTTCATTAATTTTCTAACAGCAGATTCGATTTCCGGCATTAAGCGGGGCAGATGAATTTCTCGAAATTGGGAGCTGCTAGAAGTATTACCGTCATTTGGTACATGTTTTCGTAAAAATGGACGTATCGCGTCGTTTTTCTGTAGAGGTATATCAGCTACAGCAGATATAGTTATTAGATAGGCAATTAGTTCCGTCTTCTTTTGACTTGCTGACACAATGTCACTCATGCAACGCTGTCTTTTTGCCTGTCTCGAAATGCTTTCGTTTTTTGAGGGTCCAGCTTCCAATGTTCGCATCTTTTTGCCGTTTTATGCCTGTCTGTTTGTATGTACTTTTATGCAACTTTTATGGAGCGACTGCTCCAGAGCAAAAAGACTGCAGCTAGAAGTGTAGTAGTTGCTGGAAAATCAAGTCCAATTTATATGCTCGTGCGCCCCCTATGCACACGTAGGGCTGAGGAGAATATTTTACCTACTGGCATTGCATCAGTGGATTACATAATACATGCCTGAGAAGATTGATTACCCACAAAACTAAGATAATCTACAATAAGAATCAGGAAAGTTAGCGTTGCAAAGTTTTTGACGTAACGATGGCGGCGAACTCGTATATTGTCAAACGCAACACTAAAACGGTCCTAATCATTTCTTAACTTGCTGCTTTTTAACGGCGTTCAAAGATTTTGGCGGATCTCGTAAGGATAGGACGATTGCACAACTACGTCAAGAACGATGTGAAATGTCTGCAATTCCAGAGGAAATTGTTCCCGCGGGAATTCGGTTAATTATTTTAAGGAATTTTGGGTCCCGGTGATGTAATTCTTCGACAGTTCCCGACAATTCCCGCGATAAATATTTGTAACTATTATTCCCGGGATTTCCCGAGGACGAGGACGTATTTTTTCGAAAATTCCCGGGAATTCCCGCGGGAACTTTTGCCGATCGTTATTCCAGGGAATTCCCGGTGCCCTTGGTGAGTAGTATAGCAGGAGGCTATGGCTGCGGATCGATGGTATTCCTCTACCCACTAATGGACGAGAGGAAGACCCCGGAAGAAATTCGTGACCATAAAAGTTGGAGTTAGTGCAAGCGTGCCTGATGATGCCATTTATCGAGCACACTGAATCGGGAGGGACAAAGTCGTTGAAGGAAGGCGGAATGGGCAAATGATTGCCAGGTTAATATATTTTCACTTCCACTTGCTCATCTACAAAGCGCTCAAAAATTTCAAGTATCGTATCTATTTTGACCTACCTTACAAAAAACAGATGATATCTGTTTTGCAAAGCGAACGAACTTAATAAACAGAGGAACCAAAAAGACGCGTTTGCCTTTGATGATCTAAACTGTGGTTTTGTGGCACATTTATAGATTTCAAAAATTTTATTGTATGCGCTTGGAAAAAGATTTCATTGGATTCGTTTAATCACGACATTCTATTAAATAAAATGGAAATTAAGGAGTTCGTGAACTCCCCTTAAGTTGGTTCGATCATATCTTAAAGGAAAAAATGCATTCCTCAATCTTGAAAGCGCGAATTCCGAAATCCAAGTCAAGGACTTTGGTGTTCCCTAGGATCTATTTTGGGCCCCTTACTATTCCTTACCTAAATGAATGATTTTTCTGGTAGTATGAAGTCCGGCCTTGTACAGTGCTTTGCTGACGATACAGTCATTCTATTTAGAAGCGCTTTTATGAAAAACATAACCAGAACACTATCTCGCGATATTTCAACATTCCATGTTTGGGTCCGTGCCAACGGATTGTCGCTAAATTCCTCAAAAAGGGGTTTCCCTCTTTTTCGTCCTTAAAATAAACGATGCGAGGCTGCATTGAATTTAAAATTTAAAAATAAACGAATATAAGATAACTACGTATTTAGATATCGTACTAGATTCCCGAATGGCATGGATTAATCAAATCTCTGAACTGTCCAAGAGAAGCTTGCGAGAGCGAACGTTCTAGTAGCTTAATGCGATGCTATGTGGATACTCCGACAATTAAGTCACTCTACTATAGTTTATTTTATTCTCAAATCACCAACGGATGCCTTACCTGGGGTCTAACTAAATGTAAGCAGAATAATTAAGCTACGCAAGAAGCTCGTCAAATAATTACCTTCGCTAATTATGCCAGTCCCTATGCCTGAGTTATTCTCGCGGTTAAATTTCTAACATTAGCGGATACTATTAAGCTAAACTTATGATTTCTTATGCATGACTGGTACAACGACCGGCTCCCAAAGTGTCTCGATAAATTATTGATTTATCGTTCCTCAACTATATTCACTCCAAAAAAAGACTCTCTGAAACATTCCGTTGCTGTCGAGACGGACCGAAAATTACGATGCTGGTATTATTAAATTCCAAGGTGCAAGCTTATACACCTATTTGAGTGACATAAATGTTAAAATATGCAATCCTAAAAGAACCTTTGGGAAAGAAGTGACGTCTTTGCTTTAGCTTCATGTGCCTAATATTGATCCTCATTTCTATGGGCATGGTTGCCATGTAGCTTCCTAACGCACTATCTATGACTATTTATGTTGCCATCTAGAATAGCTTTCTCTATGTTTGTTAGCTCGCTGTTTTGCTTAGTGAATATTTAGTATGATACGATACACTTGCATACGAGCTATTTGTATACTAAGCGAATTTATTTACCCTCTGATCGGTTCAATGAATGCTCGGTCGACCGAGTTTCTCTGCCCACTAGCCAGTTCAATTTAAGCTTGGCCTCGTGAATTTCCTCGAGTTGGTCAACTTTATTTCGACTGCTGATCCTCATGATTACTGTTCGTTTGACTTACGTTACTGCATCAGACTCTAAGTGCATGCCTGGTCTCGTATTTTACATTCCTGAAAAGTGTTATGAGTAAGAAGATTCTTTACTTTTATGCTTCTTCGATGAGCGTCAGGTTGTGCAGAGTGTTGATATTTATTCTACTGATGATGACGGTGCCAATACGATTCTTTTTGTTAGCAGGAGTTTGCCTTCTCCTTGTGTATCTTCTAATTTCGTTTGTTCTTGGGTTGCTTATGTTTCCAATTTTTATATTTACGTTGTTGCAAATATTCTAGTATTTTCTTGTCATGCATTTCAGTATTTAAAACTCAGGGCTATCATGCTACAACTGTTTTTGCCTTTCTTAGCATGTCCTTGACTAGCGTAAGGTGACATCCTCAATTATATTATCCTAGGCTAAGGAGCCTGTATCCGAATCCAATTGTTGCACTTATGAAAGTCGTTTTTGTTAGAGCTGGAAAATCTTTTAGACACGATGCAATTATTTAGAATTAAACTATTGTGGTTGTGGCTGTTGTTGTTCCAGATTTGTTATCGCTGTCTTGCGTGATTTTTAAGAACAAGCGAAAAAATTGAATGTCCGCAGTTTTTCAATCTGCCTTCAAGCAGCAACCCGCTGTTGAGTATTGAAATAAGGTTGAGCTTTTTCTAAAACTGACGTCTATGCAACGCAATAATCTTGCAATAGAAAAAATTCTAGTGTTGAAAAATGGTTAGAGAATGTTAGCGGTACGTTTGGGTAAACTCATACCTTGTCTACGAAGAGCACTGATCAACTGTTGATTTATGAATTTTCCAGTGGAAATTCCTGAAGACGAATGACGAAATCTTTTCTTGCGTCATCCCAAGATGGTTACCCAGGTTTAGTCAACACACGAGAATCACTCTGCTTCCAGCCTACCTACATTTTTTATTATGCCACATACGAGAGCAGCAAGAGAAAATAATATATGTATTAAGTATGCGCAGAAGCAGATTTATAATAGAAATTCGCAAAAGTTGCGTTCAATAACGTATTCTTGTGCTGAGTTGTACCTAATCGAACCAAAATACAAAAAAAAAAAGAAATTAAAAACACGCAGAGCACACATCGCCAGAGTCACATCTTCGAAGTTGAGCTAAAATAGCTTCAACCCTATCGAGTCTGTCCGTTAAACGAGTTGGCGAATTTATGGTGCGCGATGATCAAGCTCTCAATTAGCAGACACTCCCATTTGGAGCGACACCTGCGCAGAGTTGTGAAGCAGGCGTGAGGATCAAAATGAGTTGTACCTTTGCTTTCATGATATGGCGTTGTTGCATAAAACTCTTTTTCTCTTCTTCAGCCATGCAAGAAAAGGATTAAGAAAATTATTTAGCATTTAAAAGATTTTGAGTGAAGAACAACGATGTAATATACGCAATTATGTATGACTGGACTGTAGCCCGGCTAGTTAACTGAAAATCTTGACTAAAGTGCGTTTAAAATGATTATTATATAGGATTTGGATTCTAAGTTTTTGGGAAATATAACGCATTTATTTAGAAGGCTGTGAAACGATTTCGTATACTTGGTCACTGTTTTGAAAGCTATTAAGGAAAGAGCGTGTGTCAGGCAAAGCTAACTGCTTAGAGTCCCGTCCTGCGTTTGACCACGTCAAGTGTGCAATTAGAATTAACGATGGAGTTGCATGCAGAGTAAGTCTTGATACTCTGTGCTTGGCATTTCTAATCAATCAATTAAATATGTTCCTGATAGGCCATAAACAAAGATGTACGTGGTATGCCATTTAGTTTATTTATTTTAGATATTTTAATCATCTATCTGACCAAAGCTTATCATAAGTCTTGCGGTTTTACTGAATTAAATGATCCACGTGACACTAATTTTGTAGCTAGTGATTTTTTACCCCAGAAGAGGGTCTTTTCTAGGTGGTATTCGCAAATTTGTTTTCTTAAAAAGGGTGGCACTGCTTCAAAGCAGATCATGCTAGCACCTTTCATTCGGTGGACGAATTTAAAAGCGCAGAGAAAATGATAACAACTTCTCCAGAGATTTAATAGAATTAGAAAGACAGTTGGTCATCGATGTGCCATTGCGTAGCATTTTGAGGTCTGATCATCTCTGGCCTTTCACGAATTCAACTCAAGCTTAAACACGCAGGATTTTTATTCTATTGCCAATGGCTAGAAATACCAATTAGATAAATGAAGGATTTGTGCATTCGCCCGAATTCTGCACCAAATATGTAAATTCTTAGCATACCAGCGAGTTGTTCTAACGCAGATGGCCCCTAGCCCTAACCGACCTGCACCAGATTTGGATAAAAATTATCTAAGCATCAGTAGTTTCTTCTATGCAGTCATTGTGGCTAGAACCCCCTTTAAGTGAATCATGTGGGCTAGGCTAATGCAAGTTCAGCTGACGAATAAATCATTCTTCCCAATTTCTTGGAACGCTGTCAATCTTCATCGAAGGCGAAGGCAGCAGGGTACTTAATATCTCGATGGCTTGAAAGTTCATCGTCGCACACAGAACAAGAGAGAAAACCTGCTCGCGATTCAACGGTTTGGTTGCTGTTAAGCCATGCTTGAGAGACAATCCGCCTACTTTGTTAGGGAATAGACATTTATTTGATTTTTGTCCGTGAGTACATATGATGAGCATTTTTGTGAAAACAGATTATTTTTGGTCTGAAGTTTGAAGCCATATTGATGATATTGTTATGCAACTTGACATCACTAAATTGTCTTCAACAATAGCCAATAAGCAACACCGATATTTCAAGCAGTACATCGCTTATCGCATGTCCAATGCGGCTGTCGTAAATCCGCATACCCGATTCGTATATCGGAGCATCAACATCTTCTCGCATGGCTTTTGAATATAGAAAGGTCCCGATGCCGTGCATCCATAACTGCTTCCACTTTAACTATTTGCATGATTAACTTCAGCAAATTGAGTGTCTGTTGTAATGTACTTACAACATCATGCATGCCATACCCGTCAAAGAAACCCGATCGGAGGCAATTGTCGGAAGAATTCTTCTTCATGGATCAATCCTTGACAATCTGATCATAGATCCCAATCTTTTCCCCTACTACATTCTTTCATAGATCACAGCCTGTAAAAGAAGTTACATATCGTATCAAATCGCAGTGCCCTGGAAGGCTTGAAAAGATCATTGTTTGATATTTTGCATAAATCTTAGACCCCCATACTGGAGACAAAGAGTCCTCTCGTAACACGTGGGTGAGCGAAAACCAATCTTCATCGAGTATGAACCAGTTGCATGCTTTGAATGTGTCGATGTACATAGTGTAAGTGGTGTCACGATGCCAGCATTGCTACTATCACATATTTATGGCAGTGTATTTAATAGAACCCGTTAGGGTTATGGACTATGCTTCAAAGTGTTATATCCATGTCGAAACGGAGCAAAGATTTAGACTGATGATAAATTAAGCATCAGTATGAATCGTAGATAGACTATAAACTCATTAGCTGTACCCTAAATGAGAGAGTACTTTCATTGTAAGTGTAAAATATAACCGCAAACTCAGATTTTGGTGGCACTCACAATACCGATTAGCCCTGAGGCTGTAAAGGATGCCTCCGTCTTCAGAAAATCCACTTAAGTTTTAAGTTTTCACTTTGACTTCATTCTTCTTTTTTATTTTATGTTATCTGTTTGATGTCTTTGTGAATGGTATTCCTGGAGAAAACTAAATCTTGCTGTTGTTGTTGTTTAGGTTTCTGTTGTAGGTAAGAAAATTCCACTTCCTCGATGCCAGATTTCCTACTATGATATATTTATAGCAGTTTATTTAATAGAACCCTTTAAAGTTATGATTAGGACTAGGATTATTGTTAGAATTCGGGTTATCAGTGAAAACCATGGCCTTAGTAGACTTCAAATAATCTGCTTTCAAGTCTGCGTCGTTTAATTGAAAAGATTAAAATAAATGATGAGCCTGGCAGAGAGAGTTATCGATAAAACAGTTAAATATTACTCCTTTCAATTGCATCATCACAAGACATCACGCATTTAATAATATTCCTTTTGCTGTCGCTGTGACTCTATTTCTACTTTGTTTGAACGTTAGGAATTCATTGACGTCATTTACTTTATCCTTCCGCCTCTGGATCATTTTCCGTCTTAGCGGCTCTACTAAATATTGCTGCTCCGTATTTAAGAATGACGGCCTTTATGCATGGTCAAGAGGGCGTATCACACACACACACACACGCACACACACACACACACACACACACACACGCAGACACACACACAAACACACACCCAGACACTCGCACACAAACACACACATTCACACACGCACACACATACGCGCATATATGCACACACATAAGCATATATATATATATATATATATATATATATATATATATATATATGTATATATATATATATATACCTTATTTCTTAGGATCAGTTTCGTAAATTTATGAACTTTTACTGTTCCCTTCCCAAGCTTGTTCTACGACTGATTTCGGATGGTTTTAGACAACTGACATGGAGGAAGGCAAGAGCAAAAACGAGCCAGCGTTCGCCAATGTGATCTGACAGGGACTGTCGATAAGGTTGTGCATTGTTGGGTAATAACAAATTATGGGCGTGTATGTTTTGGGTGTTTTTATTGCGGTCTTGATCATGTATGTGTCGCCCGTAGCGGCAATTTCATATCTTTGTCCACATGGGCGTTATTCCTGTGAAGGTGATGAAGATTTAACGAGCGTCTGAGATGCATTTCCACGAACATAGTATTTTCAAAGATGATCTCTCAGTTGTAAGAAAACTGCCGCTAATGTAACAAGAGTCAAACTGCAAACCACTGGTGACTGATACTCAGCAATCATTAAGTCTCAACCTTACACTATACACTTCAACAAGTGTTAATATATGGATGTGTCATAATGGTTAACTTGGCTTAGACTTTCGTGCCCTTGAATCTCGCTTTTTACGAAGATATAACTGCCTTAAGCCATTAAAAAGAAAGAGCGAGAAAGAGAAAAGTAGATAATTAACCCCGTTTTTCATAAGTCTCTATAAGGAGTACGAAATTTATGAAGCAACTATAACGCTTTGACCCAGAACTCCAACCTCCAGGAAAATAGAACATCTACCGTGCACCGTAATTAAACCTATCATATAAACGGTTCAAAAAGCTACTACACTAATAGACGTGAAATTTTAAAACTAGTACGCAATATTATAGGCCAGATGCTTATCGCTTGCAAAAAAACTTTGATGATTAATGGTTGGTTAACACACGGCACCATTTGAAGGCAGAAATGCCCATCGTTACGAGGAAACCAGTTAAACTAGTTTTCCAAACATGTTCATACTCGGATAAATGCAATTTAGCAAGCTATCCAAACATGGGCATACTCGACCAAAAGCAGTTCAGGTAATTTTCCAAACATGGGCATACTCGACCGAAAGCAGTTCAGGTAATTTTCCAAACATGGGCATACTCGGCTAAAAGCAATTAAGCTAGATTTCCAAATATGGGCATACTCGACTGAAAGCAGTTCAGTACTTTTCCAAACATGGGCATACTCGGCTAAAAGCAATTAAGCTAGTTTTCCAAAGATGGGCATACTCGACTGAAAGCAGTTAAGGTAGTTTTCCAAACATGTGCATACTCGGGGATTCCACCTGTGAGTAAAGGAAATCGAACATGTGATGATAGAACTCTTCGGAGTCCAACTTCCCGTCCTTGTTTGTGTCCACAATCCTAAAGGCGTCGTCGGCTTCCCCCGGTTTACTGTGGAGATGTATCGCATTGAAGAAGTGCGACCATTCTTTGGACGATATGACTCCATCGCCATTAGAATCGATGGCGTTAAAGATCATCTCCATGTTCTGTCTCATAACGTCTTAAATGAAAATGAAGCCTCCGAGTTAACGCGAAACAAAAGCGACCCTATTTCTCCCGAGACGATTATTGTTGACAATAAAATTATAGAACGTGGTGCAGAATCTGACAACCAACATATTGAGCATAGAATATGGGTCAATACCGTGTTCAACGTTGCGCGATGCGTCGCATATATATGATTATTTTAAGGAGTAAATGATTCTGTTTTTTCTTTGTTGTTGCTGTTGTTACTGTTGTTGTTGCTACATCCAACTATGCGAAGCATCTACGTTTACAGTAACTAGAAAGTTTCACTTACCTACGAACGTACCCAAGCAGGACATTCAGAATTCCTTTAGATACTTACTTGCGAAGAATACGGCACTTACTCTTGGCTTCTGCTTCGGGAGTATTCCATCTTTGCGTGCGTACTTTAACATATTCCTCTTCGGTGAGGTCTCCCGTCTTTCCAACGATTGCTGCACTGGCCCTCCACCAAGAAACTTTGACAAATCAGTGCGGAGAACTCTTATGCATTAGGCAAACTTACTTAACTAATACTATACAAATACCATTTGTAATAATATCTAATACCACCACTAATAGCATTTAGCACCGCTTATAGTATTTATTATGTAACAGTATTAGCCAAGTCCTGCGTCAATATACAGAAATGTTTTAAGTAATTTCAGGAGCACAGGCAATATTGGCAATGCGGAATTTCACAAGCAGGGCCCTCGTCTAACCTGGATGTATTAACTATAAGCAATACAAATTATCCCCTAATATAAACAGAAACATCGGGGGAGAGTCCCCAGCGGAATAAACAAACCGGGTTCAGAATCCTCAAAAAAACTTCTGCAGTGAACCTTCGTAACAAGGGTGATTGTTTAACAATACCGCTAAAATAAGCCCCCCTCGTTGAAAAGAAATTCGATAAATCTGGGAGCAATGACTTAACAACTTAGTTTTACCGAATACTTACACATACTCTTCTGCAATCGTTCTGCCTCACTGTCAGTCATCTTCGCGTTGAACTTCATTCTGTCCGCAATAGCTTTGATATCTTTGTCGTTCCAGACACCATCTCCAGTGGCGTCAACTATTCTGAACAGGTGTCTGATTTTTCGTAAGAAGATCTCCGATGGCTTCTGCCCAGGCTGAGTTCCCATGAAAGCTCGGCTGGAAGTAAGAGACAGAAATGATTTCAGCTCAAAGATTCAAGATTTCAGGATTCGTGAATTTATTTTTCCCATCAAAATGAAAAATGCGTAAGCATACATAGCTGCAATATAGACGGAAGGTGGGCTCTTCGTACCATGCTAATTGGAATTGAACTGCGTTGATACCGTAAACGAAGACTTTTCTCCTGGGCACATGGAGTTTTCTACGTACGTCAGTTCTTGTGCTTCTAGATTGTGATCGCACAGAGAAGAGAGATTTAGGAGACATCGGTAAGTCTCCATTTTTGCAGTCGTACATGAACAGACATCTATTTAGTTTTATTTGATGCTCAAGCTTACGAATGTGTAATTTAGCAAATAGGTTTGATGTCGGAGCATGATAGTCAGAAGAAGTGATTATTCTTATCGCCTGCTTTTGAATGTGATATGGTCTTTGTAGGACCGTCTTCATAGCGAAATCCCATACGAGGCACAAATATGTCAGGTGGCATTGAAATAGGCTGTAGTAAACACTCTTAAGAGTATTAAACAGTACGCAAGGGGGCCCCCTTGATAATATTGCAGCTATTCAGGTCAGTTTCTTGTAGAGTTCTGTGACATGTGGCTTCCAAGTCAAGGATTCGTAAATCAAGACCACTAGGTACATTACCTGGTGGGGCCACTTTACCTGGTAGACTTAATTAACTCAACAAGACTGCCAAGTGCGTGACTTCCTGGAATCCTTTCTAAGAAAACCAAATCGTAAGTCATATATTAGAAAATATTTCCCTAGGCAAGGGTACATGCGATCATACCTTACTTTTTCAAATATATTTCTTATGTTAGAGACAAGTGCAATAGGTCGGTAATTGGAAAGAGATTCGGGTAATCCTGATTTATAAACGGGGATGACCTTCGCTAACTTCAAGCTTGTTGGAAAGCAAGCTTGCGGACATGACGTGTTGATAATAGAGCATAAAGGATGTGCGATCACATTTTAGCTATTTCTAGCAGTCGCGTAGGTATACTATTTGTCCTGACGCTTTACACCTTAAAAGATTGTTAATTAGCTTGAATATTTCAGTAGTAGTGGTGTAGGCAATATAAATGCTTTTACTGACATTTGACTTAAAGTAATAGTTATAGTCGTGCTTTGCAGCTTTGATATTGCTATCAAGCGACTTGGCAACAGAAGAGAAGAATTCGTTAAATGCGGTCGCGATGTCCTTAGGGCTAGAAGAACGGCATCCATTTGATGTCGTTGTGCTGGGTGTAACACATCCATTTAGCTTAGAGATATTTATAATAGACTTCACACCATCCCATGGCTTCTTTATGCTGTTACCAATTTTTACAGGAACAGTCCACAGGCTCACACGAAAATGCCAAAGGCGTGTAATGCTTGGTTCAAACGTCGCACTTCTGCCGCGTCGAATGTAATTCCATTAAATTCGACTCAGGTGCGACGCCGTT
>QQSS02209386.1:0-11527 GCA_003687565.2 Craspedacusta sowerbii
AGTAAGATCATTTTGAATTAAATTGACAACCTCCGACTTACGTCGAGTATTGTATTTCCATTTCATTGCATGCAAGCAAGCAGCTGCATCTCTGGACTTCAATGTCGTCTTTGTCAATGACACAAGCTCTATAATACACTGGCTAAGAGAAGACTTTGAAGAAACTTGCTTAACATTTTGGTGGAAAGTTTCTGCATGATTGGTAGTGGCGATGTGGAAAGCAGGAGAATCAAAAAAGGATGAGGCCCAAAGCTCTGGACAGTTACACCAGTGGGATTGAATGTACAAAACCAAATCAGGTGATAAAACTTCTAATAGTTTTCCTTCAATAGCACTGAAGGTAGCCCGATTGGTGGAATATTTCTGTTCCAAGAACAGATCAGTTACAGTAGAAACGTAACATGAGGGAACTTTCTTTTGTTGAAGATACTTCTTCAATGAGCCAGAAGTGTGGAAAGAGCAGAGGCGGATTTGAGAAGAAGGAAAGGCTTCCCTAACAGCACAGATTTCTGCCATATCCTTGTCAACAAAGATGGTTTTAGTTAGACGAGATGGAAAGGAGTTGGAAAAGAATGACATGCAAGACGAAAGAGTTGCAGAGTTCTCAGATGCAAGAAAAGCATGAAATGCGGGTCTACCATGTCCATTAGAATCCAAAACAAGAACATTTAGCAGAGGATAGTTGTTTTGATTGGTTTTATATGTAGCATCCATTATCAAAACCTCTGGAAACTTGTTCACTGAAGACAACATCTCACGAGTGATCAATCCTAAATATGAAAATTCACCGACATCACTTGTCACAAACTGGACACTCCCTCCCTCAGCAATAACAGCGTTCAGCACCCTTTCCACTTCAGCTGACTCACTAGGTGCCTTATCATGGCCAAAGAGCATTGCTCGAAGATTCCTTATGTCTTGACCCAAGGCTATCTTTCCTTCCAGCCTTTCCATAGCACCTTGTTGCAACGCCATTTTGTCACGAGGCTGACTGCTATTCCCAGGTCACCTGTCATGTGACCGGCTGCGAATAATCACTCCGTTAATTATATATGATAGTGGATGAGAAAGAATGTTTCTTGCAAGTTTAAGGATTCGGGTTGGGACACTATTTGAGCCACACGCTTTTGAAGTTTGAAATAAGTTGAGTATTGCACAAACTTCATCAGGTGTAAGCCATGAGCCGGCTCGCGCCGGAAGTCTAAGCCAATTCTTATCGATTGTACTAATCACTGAATTGCGTGTTGATGCTTTCATCCTGGCTCTTCCATCGGTTTCTGCTAAGTATTCAAACTGAATCTAGCTGGCTAATAGCTGATTTTGAATACATCGATTTCATTGATTATGTCAGCTTGCAGTTTTGCTTATTGATTCACTCATACGATCGCCCATAGAGAAGTTATGGCGCACACAATGTTCCTGCTCCCCCGACAGGCATCGTTGACAGCATGCTCAAAGCACGAGCAATTCACAATCTGAGGGTTTCGCTAAGGTAGTAACGCGCTATACCCGGTGTAAAAAGTACGGGAAGCAAATCCTTTTGGCGGTTTTGGCGCGCTCGAGAAATGTGGGTATCATCGCCAGGCTGAAAGTGGATATCTTCACTTGGCGGGCTGGTTGCAAAGACTGAACTCTGTGGCATGTTAGCGCTTCTGACCAGAAGGGCCGCAATAACCTGCTCTACCATCGAAGCTCTATACTAACCTGCAACGGTTGAGGCAAGCTTTCGATTTATTCTGAACATGTAGATGCTTTCTTGCGAAAAGGGCGCTAACTAAGTCATGGTTCTTGATTAAGGATAGTTGGGAATCTCGTAGTGGACGCTGTTTCACCCTGGCGACTCTCAAGCTTCAAGCAAGTAGGGATACCCATGGGGGTAGTAATGACGTAATCTGCTTTGGCATTGAGCATCCTATTTCGATGCGCATGTCGACAGCCCAGCTGTCCCACTTCCAGGACTTGACTTTCTTGTCAAATGGCAATTCGTGACTTGAGTACGTGCACGGCAAATGCAGTAGACAGAACAGTTCATCTGCGCTAGTAGGGGCAGCTTAAGATCATAGAATTTCCTCCAAATCGAGTAGTGGAGTTCATTTGCATCCGCGCCATCACATGTTTCTTGGTGCGCTCCGGATTTTGCAGCCGGAGAGGCGAATGCTTGGAAATTAGCTCTCAAAACAGTGTTAATGACATAAATCGTACGTTCGAATTGGAAAAGTTTCCTAATTGGAAACCTTGCGGAGATATTTCTCGATGGGCGTAAATGTGCACGGCAACTAGTGCGGACTAAACCTGGTTCAATTCATCACAACTAACTCGTAGAGCCTTGCTCATCTGCGCAAGCGCGACGTGCTGCAAGTAGGAGTCTGCCACTTGTTAAATAAGGCAGGATAATTGTTGCTCTGCTAATTCAAATGTCCGAAATACGAAACACGCTCCGTATTGCAAGGATAGAACCTACCTATTTGGCGTTCGCCAGTACCCAGGCAACTACAAGACATGTTCCGCGACCAGCAAACCTTGTTCCAGATATTCCTCATGCGCTTGTTTTTCAAGCTTAAGCATGCAAATAAGGCATTTAACACTAAACAGCAGTTATAATATTATAAATTTGAAATCTCTCAAAGCATCCCTCGGTTACAAACACTCGACCTATGCGAACTCCAACTTCGCGAAAGGGTCGCGTAACAAAAACGAGGCTGATCGCTGCCTCGAAGCAAACACGAATCTAAATTTCCAACATGCTACCACTCAATGAACTAGAAGTTTAATAGCAGCAGTAGAAAAAATAAAGTATATTGAACTCAGGTTTGCACAGTGACATCTATATCTTTCATAACATTAAGCAATAATTCAATCGGAATAGTTTGGTCATGGAATATAATGTCTAAGAATCTATTTAAAGCTCAAATGAGCCACCAGTTTGGCATTCTTGACACGACATTTTCTATAGTTGCACTAAACGTTTGTGGCCAGTATGAAATGCAAGAAAAAACAGCGACGGCCTGCTAATGACTTATTTCCATGAGAATTAATTCACCGTTTCTAAGCACCTATCAAGGTTGTTTAGTCAGGAGTTTGGTCTTTGACATTGGATGTCATCGTAACATGTCATTTTAAGATGCTAGCATCGCTACGTGCAGCCTGGTAACCGTAGATCTAACTAATTAGCTGCTTTTAAAGACATGTCTGCTGATTTCCAGATTAAAAGAGAGTATTTGAAAGTCGTAAAAATTTGGCTAACCTTTAATGCTGTAACATGGCATCAAGTTTCTTCTTCTTATATCTGCTTAAAGTAAATATCCTATCAAGCAGAGCGAAATAACTATATTCTTGTGTGCTTCAAAACCTGGAAAAGATGGAAAACTTTTAAATTTTGATGACGAGTGTCATGTATTGGAGGAATTCTAATTTAAACAAGCATATGAAGCATAGCAATGGCTGACATTTGCTGACGCTAACAAAAATATTTGCATAGTCAAGCCCGTGCACTTGGTGTAAGGAACAACGCTGCAAGATGGCGACCGACGAAGCAGCTGGAGTTGAACCCAGGCGGGCTTACCTTTCTAAATTCACGTCATGGATCAGCTGGTCTTGGAGTTATTTGTGGGGAACATGGTTCTTACTGACAGTTTTCCTTGTGTGGTTGCTTAGGTAAGAATTTTACAGGCAGCACTGTCTTTAAGTTCTTTGATTATTTTAACTATCTTTTCTATTTTACGTTGTTTTATTTTTCGTACAAGACTAGTCATTTGAATATTTTACATTGTTATTTTATTTTTTTATTTATTATTATTTGATTATTTGCTTCTTTCAACGAATCTTTACCAAAATCATTTGTAGAAGGTTAAATGCTGGTGTAAATATTGTAAGATCCTTTGTAAACTAATTACTTGGACACTGCACATTCAAATCTGCTCATTGTTTGTAAATGCTCTGGTGTGGCTTGCACAAAAGCGGTTCAGACATGTCATGTTGCTATATTCTGTAACCATTGCAAAAAGTAGGTGCATTTAATAGTGCAGCAAACTGGCACTTGTAAAATGCTCAAATCCTCGAAGGAATGCTGGGTATGTCTGAAAGAGCTTTTTCCCCTTCAGTTCTGTGAATGACATTGACCTCTCTGTGTTTGTAATGAAAGGAATCCTTGACCTCCCACCAGCACTTCCTTTTCATGAGCGTCACCTAGAAATGATGAATTTGGTAACTATGCTGAGAAAATTCATTCAGCTACAATGAAATAAAAAATAAGATCATTGAAAAAAAAACAAGCACCTGCAAATACTGCTTGCCATGTGAGTTTTCTTACCAGAATTCAATTTAAGCCAAGCTACCAAAAGACCGGTTGTGTGTGTGTAGGTGAAGAAAGCTTGAATTAGTTTTTATTGAGTTAGTTAAAAGCAAGTTTAGAAGCAATATATGCTTTGACCCTGCTGATGGATGCATGAGAAAATTTTTTTTTTAAGATTTCTGAAAGCCAAACATATTGCAGGGTTTGGTCATAGCACTGTTTCGATTTCTGGTGTACATAATTGACCATCATCTATGTGTTTACTGTTATGTCCATCACTAAGTTGATGATTTATGCTCTTTGTCACAACTTCTGTCAAATATTAATGGCTGCTAGCTAAAGAAATATTGCTTGACCATTCAAAATTATAAATAATAATTTTCACGCACAAACAAAAAGATGCCTTAAATATGAAATTAACAATCATTGACTTTCCCCTATCCCCGTTTATTGTAATTTTGTACCTTGAAATTCTTATGGACAAGTATCTGTTACCATGCCTGTTGTATTGCTACTAATCTTAATGCTAAGGCTTAATACACCTATGCCAAAATAATACGCTTGCTATTTGCATAGATATGGTTTCTATAGATACATTAATGGCTATGAGTCTGGAAATCTGTTTTCTAAACCCAATCAACCATCCCCGCTTCTTGTGTGGCTGCTAAGTTTGCAGTCACACGCAAACTCAAGCCCTTTACGATTCCAAGTGCTTCTGGGTAAACTGATTACACATCCAAGAATAGTCCCTGACGAAACGATTGCTATCCTCTTGCACCACTTCACATGTTAATTTTGATATGTTTTCATTATTATAACTTTGTTTGGTATGTTTTTTTTTCTGCTCTATCTTAGTATAGTTATGGTAGAAATCATTTTGTGGTGTTTGTTGGTTGTTAATTGTATTGTTGGTGGAACCAGGCTGAGCCCTATTTTACTATTAAACTATTTTAAATGTTTAGTTATCGACAGCTATTGGTTTTATTTAGTCTCTATCATTTTATTGAAGCGAAGTAAGCCTAATTTATTATATGTGAAATCTTCTGAAGGCATTGTAGCTTCTCATCTCTGGTCTTATGAAGCCCGCGTAAGCGAAAGCGCCAACTAGTTATATTTTAATAAATTCTAGATATCATACTAAAAGCTGTATCCAAGTTTAGCAGTGCAAGTTAGTTGGGGCTCCCGCCTGCGTTTCGAAAACTTGATTTTACCGATGAAGAACCTCATAAAGCGAAACTTCGCAGACTGAAAATACTTGGACCTATTGAAAATTTTACCGAACAGTTCCCGATCTGTTAGTCAGCAAATAGAAAGCAATTTACTGAGGGGGGGGGGGGGCAGGCACTAAACGAGAGATCTTACGTGGGATGAGGATGGAGTCCGCTCGTTCTGTACCAGAAGTACTCCGTGGCTCCCTACAGAATGGTCTTTCTCAACAGATTTACTAGAGTTTTCCAAGTAGTCGCAACGATTTTCTTCACTACCTTGGCCGATTTATATTGGCATCGTACCATTCAAAGACCAATACCAAAAGTCTTTAGAAAGACTGCCTTGGAGGGCTTACACTCCGTGCATGAAAGAGCCAATAGCATGCAAGCAAACGCAAGATGACGGCTATTTTGACCAAGTCGAACTTCGTGGGTCGATGCCACTATGCTGGTCATGCTTAAGAAGATCGATTTTCCGGCTTGATTGAAATTGAGCAGATCCCAAGCTCGTTTTGCTGAAGTGGTCATTGTTAACCCATACGAGATCGCTTCCGACGGAGGCCCGCCCAGAAGTCGCTCGAATACAGCAAAATCCTGAAGAATAGTCGCTGAGAGCATTCTCCTCTGCATACTGTTCACAATGTAGCGAAAGGGCTGAAGTCGCCTGCTGAAATTTCACCATCACTGGAAGTGTTTGAAAGGCCAATCCGTGACCAATTGGCAAAAAGAAACTGTAGACTAAAAAACGGAATAAAACTTGTAGCCAAGGTACAAAAAGGTTTTGGTGGAGCCTCCCTTCCGGTCGTTAATGGACCCACATGAAACGCAAACTTCGTCCCTTGCTGGTCGTTGTTTCTTCGCTAATCCAGAGCCAGATTGGTAACCGACGAGTGGCCAAGCGCCGGCGCAACCTAAGAGAGCCTACCAAATCAACAGTAGGTCGTTGTAGTTGGTAGAGGTCGTCGCACCGGACTGTGTCACAACATCAGGTAGCATCGCTATGAACTTCGCCACGCCCTGTCGAGCACGGTGATATGACCTCGCGTTCGACCCACAGGTAGTATCCCTTCCCCTGTATGACTGAAAGTAGTAGCCCTCTTTGTTATAAGTGGAATTTCCTGTTCGAATAAAACAGGAATGCTTCTTTTTCTAAATTTCATTTTAGCTAGATTTGGTTTCTAAATGCAAAGCAGTTTTTCAATTTAGGGAGCACTAATTATTTATTTGTACCTGCAAATATGAATTTCCTATCTTGTATTGGTTGTTCGGTTTTGTGTCCTTTTTTTGACTTTTGGATTGTTTTCTTAAAGGGGACCGTCAAGGCTTCGCGAAATCCTCGTGATCATGACAAATAACATGGGATATTTCACACCGAGATTCTATGTCGCTCTGACCAGCACCTCGTCATGTGTTTCTGGAGTTATTCTTCTCTTTGAACTGTGGTATTTTCACAAATATGGTGTATCTTTTATTGAGCAGATGACAGTCACTCACCTCGGTCCGTTGCTAGGAGTTAAGGATGATGCTCAAAATACGCAGCAGCAGATAGCTGAGTGCAAAGTTTGGCGTAATCCACTAAGCTTACTTCGTGGCTCGGAGTACAGGCGTTTACAGTGGACAATGAATCGTAACGCACTGACTACCTACGACATGGCTTTATCGGAAAAAGATCATTTGTCATTCTTCACGTGCCCTAGCGATCACGCAAGTAGTGCAAGACCTGGTGATACACGCATGGAGCAGGCGTGGAGAGAAGCCGACTCGGAAAAGCGAATTCAACTCGCTCACGAAGCTATAAACGAATCGCTAGGCAAATGTGCATCCGCCTATGTTTTACTTGGAGAAGAAGAGGCTAATACAATAGAAGAAGCCGAATCCATGTTTAAACAAGCTTTGAAAGCTAGCGAGTCGCTGGTCAAACAGTACAGCGCTCTGTCGGCTGATGAAAATGCCGATACTTGTCACAAACGTGATACAAATGTATGCGTTTATGTGAAGCGCCGGCTGGCTATGTGCTCGCGAAAACTTGGTCGTGTTAAGGAGGCCGTCAAGATGATGAAAGATTTGCTTAAAGAATTTCCCATGTTAAGTGTTCTTAATATTCACGAGAATTTGATTGAAGCACTCTTAGAGCTGCAAGCCTACTCGGAGGTGCAGCAAGTTCTCACGAAATATGACGATATCAGCTTGCCTAAGTCTGCCACCATATGTTACACAGCAGCCTTGCTAAAGGCACGAGCTCTTTCTGAAAAGTTTTCGCCGGAAGTTGCGGCAAAGAAAGGACTTAGTCCTGCTGAGCTAAGTGCTGTTGAGGCTATACATCGTGCCGTTGAATTCAACCCTCACGTGCCGCAATACTTGCTCGAAGAAAAAAGTTTGATTCTTCCAAGCGAGCACATATTAAAACGCGGGGACAGCGAGGCAATCGCATATGCGTTTTTCCATCTGCAGCATTGGAAGCGTGTCGAAGGTGCTTTGAATTTGCTGCATTGCACGTGGGAGGGCACGTTTAAGTTATTGCCTTACCCGCTGGAGAAGGGCCTTCTATTCCATCCGTATCCAACATGTACAGAGGCTGCGGATCGAGAGCTAATGCCCACTTTCCATACTGTCTCTGTTTATCCTAGCAGGGATTTGCCTTTCCTCATCGTTTTCACGGGAACCCTTTGCTCCGTGTCTGCTCTTGTAGCAGTGATGACGCATCAGTTCCCGGACGCGATGGTAAATGCGGTGTCCATCTGCATGGCTTGGATAGCTCATCCTTTTATGTTTGTAGTGCAGAGAGCGGAGGACTTACTTCCTGGTCAATTGTGGCAAACCCTAAGCAAGATGTAGTTACGTAAGTTACGTACGGTTACAGGCATCAGGCTCATAGACCTTTTTTATGCAGTTGTTCTTATTATTACAATGAGCTTGTGGTTGTAATTTTGGCGAGTGTAAAGCAGAAATTGATTTTCTTCTGCACCAACATCCACTTCCGCTCACAGGGCTCCATAAAAAGCGACTCTTCCTCTCGCTCTCTTATATGTGGATTAAAATATTTCTCTCGTTCTCCCTTGCTCTCTCCCCATTTGCATATGCAATCGCAGACCGCAGGAGTAGATAAAGTCTGTCACGATCAAAGGATAGTCTTTAAACTGACCAGCAAGCGCTTCGGCAAGGAAGTTGGTTGTTGCTATTTGCATTATATAGGTTTTGTTTGTTGATGCATTCAGAAATGCGTGTACGTATGCGTAAACGTTTCCATCGTTCGTAAAAAGACTGTTGCATGCCTGGGATTCCATTTCATGTCTGGCATGGTCCTTGCTCGCTCTCGCGTTTCTCTCTGCTCGACATGCATAAGTGAAAAAATAATGTGTTAAGATATTTGCTTTCATAGTCAGTATGGGACGGCCTTTTTAGCAGGGGTTCATGGTGATGACGGTGTTAGGTATCTTGTTCTTGTACATGTAGTTCCTCGCCCATTTGTTAGCAACTGCTCACCTATCTTCTTGCGTGCGTTATTTGTGTTGCTTTAATCAGCAGACGCCCCATTTTCCCGGCATCGTTTGGTGTAACTATGCTTGTTAGATCTTAAAATATTTATTTGTATTTGAAAGCGCTGTTAGAGAAGATTCCTGTTTTCGAGGTGGGGAAATTTCTGCTTAATCTGCTAAAAAATCCATATTGTTTTTGATATCGTTCGCTTGTAAAACGTGACATAGTGACTCACTGGTACCCATAATAGCTATATCATCTTTGTTATGACAATTAAGACATAAGCAGCAATGCTACTAATTTGTGGTGTTCAGATGAGAACAGCTAGTGTTTGTTGACGCTGTTCGTTGGGACGCATTTACCTTGCTGGTCGACGAACTGGCTGCGGCTGTGGTTTTCTGCTCGCTTTTGGTGCGACTGATCTCGTGCTACGTCACCGAATCTTTGTTTCAATTTACTTTTGAGATCTCATAGCAGCGCGATTGATTTGACGTATAGGGAGCGCGACAAACGATTAATATTGTAAAATCGCTCTTGTTATCTTACCACACTGGAGCTCATCTGCAATGCTCGCCGTTAATGAGCAAAAACTGGCGGTAAGATGCAAGCTCGTTATCCCTTCTTCTTGTTGGTTATATTGAGACTTTCTCGCAACGACCTCTAAAAGCATCTAAAACACACAAAAGCTTCAGGCGTGTTTGTCACCGCGTGAAGTTAAATCGAAGCGCATCGTCGCAACGACAAAGGGCGCTACTGATTGTTTATAATGTGTTGCTGTCAGCCATGTCGGACACGCCCGTAGAAATCCTGAAATTTGTTTTTTGAGTCGTAAGGTTGCGAGCGCCTGGAGGTTCTAGAAGGGAGATCGTTCCTACTTCGAGTAGCTTTCTATTTAAAAACGTAGGTGCATCGTGTGCTTCAATACATTCTAGTATGCATACAAATAAGCCCGTCATTTAAAAGTCGCGCAAAGCGAATTCCGACAAGATTAAAGATACGCTAAGGCGCAGTTACGGTCCCAGAAACTGCGCACGGGCAAAACCAGCAACGCGAAACCTTCCCTATTAATCGCTGGGATATAACCGCAAACTTCAGCTAGCGAGACCGGACGCGGGTTACTTAAAATAAATAGCGAAATCGGTATCAGTTTGTGAATGCATTTTTCAAACCGAAGAGACCTGATCAAAAGCCGTCAGAGATCGACAGCGAGTTAAAAGGCCCCGAGTAAGACAACAAACCTGTCAATTTATTCACAAATCTTTAGGCGCATAGAAGTTAAAAATATTGTAACTACCAAATAGCGCTGCATTCACTGCTCCTAGGATCATTCCATTTCGTATGTTAATAACCCCCGTACACATTGACGTGCAACATAAGGGATATGCATGCCAGCTTCGCTGCTTTGCCAGTGATTTTTGGAATAGGTCCGTGCGGCTACAGGATATACATCGCAAGTAAACCAACACAAATGGGATTCAGTAACGACGTCCGAGAAACGTAATTGTGCTGCGTCTACTTTGACATGATCGACATTGATTTTCGCGGTCTATTTGCAATACAGATTTGTCTAATAGGACACAAGTTCCATCCAACAACGATGAAACTGCAGGCCGCTGCAGAAGGATATACATCTAGGCTTGGAGCAGAGATGCATGCACTTCGTTCGGACATGGAAAAAAAAAATACCATCTACACAAGAACACGTGGCATTGAATACGGAATTCGCCTCTCACTACTCACATAACTGAAGATGTTGGGCCTTTTCCGGAACGCAAAATAGAAATTACCTAATCGAGGAAAGATTGCCAGAACTTGCTCAGCCACGAGATCATGGGATTTAAGCTCCTCGTTCGCTGCTCTGGTCTCTCGGACTAACTCAACATGGTTTTCAATCATATCGAAAATAAGATAGTCTATCCAAGTGATCCTCTCACTAGCGAAAAACACACCGTCGTCATCGGTACTACGAACCGGTGCCAATCGCTCAAAATGCGCAAACCATTCGGGCATGACGCGATTTACGAGTTCTTCAAGATGCGATCCGTTGAGAGATTGGCCAATAATTAAATCGGTGCGTTTCTCGTACACATCCGCTAAAGAGAAAAGAAAATACAAGTTCTAATGAATAAAATTCCATCCCAGCAAGCATCTTCTTTGACCGGCAGCCCTGACCTAAAATTATCGCGTACCCAGCAGCTAACTTTTGGTTGGCTTGCCGCTATTGACCAGAGGTGCTCATATCCAAACCGTGAACTCAAAGGGGTATATAATCTAATAGGCTAATCGGATACTGCAACTTCCCGAGCAGCAAGATTGCAGCCAGATTGATGCGAGCTTGGTGGTTCAAGGCTATAAATACATAGCTACATCCATAAAGACATCATACATATATAAAAACATACATAGAAATATACACGCATACATACATACACACGTACACACACGCATGCATACATACATACATACGTACATGAATACATACATACATACATACATAAATACATACATACATACATACATACATACATACATACATACATACATACATACA
>QQSS02209397.1:0-23954 GCA_003687565.2 Craspedacusta sowerbii
ATGTATGTATGTATGTATGTATGTATGTATGTATGTATGTATGTATGTATGTACGTACGTATGTATGTATGTATGTAAGTATGCATGCATGTATGTATGTATGTATCTATGTATGTACGCATTGATTGATTGATTGAATTCATGGTAACACCGATAAGCGAGCGCTTGGGGAATGCAAGGCCATCTCATTCTTTCGGACAAATTGATTCGAGCGAAATCACAAAACCGCCAAAAGAATAAGCCTATATTTAATGGAATGCTGCTTAATACAATTATCACAATTGTCACGCAAGGAGACAAATTAATCAAAAGAACCGCAACAATAGCGAACAACTCCGAAGACTTTGCGTAGAAAGTTTTTAGGGGCATACGCGTCGATCTTGTCCGATCCCCATATCATACACCGAGCCACAACCCTGTTAAATCCGCGTTCAAAAGCTGTTATCGCCATGTACTGATGCCGATAGAAGCAAGTCAGTTACAATTGCCTATCGCACTACCACATCGGAGATTTTCGGTACCTCTTGGAACATGAACAATTATAGATACATCTGCTTGGCATGTGTACAATACCTCCGATCATACACGCAAAATCAGCGACAAGTGGTACATGCTTTCAATTAAAAGCCTTGAAAACATTGCCTTACACAAGGTGACAAAGGATCTGGCCCGGGGAAATAAAAGCCAAGGCTTTACAAGCCAAACACCAGACAATAAGACTAACACAACCAACAAATTTCGAGCAGGCACCAAAGCGTCCAAAAGGCTTACTAAACGATAGGAAAGATGAGCGGCCACTGCGCTTGGTACGAAACCTACGTCCACGAAACCGAACTTGGCGTTCGGCAGGTCTTGGCGGATGAACGCATCCTGGGCGGCGCTCATCATGAACCGTGCGCATTCATGAGAACCGAAGCAAACACGAAATATCAAACCAAGAAATCCGTAGATAATCCACATGCATCCACGTATCGGTGTTTTTTAAAAAAAAAAGTTGATTTAAAAAAATTAGTAATTTTAATATACACACTTTCGCTTTGACGCTAGATCTAAGACTGCCTCAAGATAGCGTGCTTCATATCAATTAAAGCAGGGTATGTCCTTGCCAGACAAACAAAAACCTAGAATACCAAAACTTATAACCTTGGCTAACAAACCTAATTTTGCAACTCCCACGGAAACTTGGAACTTCGCTTACATTTCAGCAAAATCACTGACGTTCACCTTCTTTTTTCTGGGGTTGGGTTGGTACACACGGCCATTACTTCATTTCGCACGGTCAGAAGCCGAAACAGCCCTGAAAACTCAACAGCTTCTTACTGCCAAAAACTTTTTTTCATTACAAGGCAGACTTGGAGAGAGCGTCCGGAACCCGTTATTAATAATACGTAAATAAACCGTCGAAGAATGGCGCATGCTAAGACTTACCGTACGCATTACCGATTTATCACATCGGGGAAAACTAGCCCGAGCAGCCACGCATAATCACCATTTTCACCGTCACTTGTTAGCATGGGCACACCTACTAACGGGAAAAGCTTAAATTTCGTGTCAGGATTGTCAAGAGCGAAGACGACCACGGTAAGCTTCCATGCCGGCTTGCTTGTAGGCTAGCGCCGTCTGAACTGGGTCGGATGATTCGTAGATGCCACGACCGACTATAACTACATCACATCCCCGTACGCCGATGACCTCCTCGGGCGTCAAATACTGCTGACTCAGAGTGTCGCCACTACTGGTCAGGTTCACGCCTGGTGTCATGTGAATGAACCGTGGATCGTCACAAACAGCAGACGTAGAGATAAAGCCGATCACGAAGTCCGGGCAAGAGGTTGCCATTTCGACGGCAGACTTGGCGTACGCGTCGTTCGTCAGAGCTCCGGCGCAGCTCATCTGCGCAATCAAAAGACAAGCACGGTCTCTTCCTGAGACGCCTGCTTGAAGGCCAGATAGGACTCCATGGCCGGGAAGAGCATGGGCGTTAATTATGTCAGCCCATTCGGAGATTTTGTACACTCCTGCACTGTACTGAAGCAGAACTGTATTCCCTATGTCGGCAAACTTCCGATCCTCGAATAAAAGAAAATTGTGCTTACATGCCAGGGCTTGAAGCTTGGCGATCAGGTCTGGACTGAAGTCGCAAATGATATCTATGTGCGTTTTCAAGAGACAAATATGTGGCCCAAGGACGTCCGCCAAGTGCAAAAGTTCCAGGCTCGAAGTAACATCGGCGGAAAATGCCAAATTTGTCTGCTTCGTCTCCATGATAGCAAACAATCTCTTAGCAACCACATTTCCTGTCAAACTCGCCCGCTCCAGGAAAGTCAGCCGCCGCTTTTCTGCAGGAGGAGTTGGCTTTTCGTCTATACCAAACTGATTACTGGCAATAAAGGTTGAGACAATGCCAAACATAGCCTGGTCGATTAAACCCTTCAACAAGAGCACGTTGAGCACCTCATCAACATTGAACACCGAGTGCAGACTGATCCCCTTACTTTTCAGACGCTCTTTTCCACCCTGACATCGATCCAGCAGAACAACAGCATCTAGATTTATTGTGAGAATATCATTTATAAATGATGCATGCCAGTTCTAAACAAAAGGAGAATTCTGGCTTCATTATCGCGTTGTGGTGTGTGTGTGTGTGTGTGTGTCCGTATTGCACTGCCTGATAATAAACTGCAAAGTAGAATTTGGGGAAAAGTTTCACCTGTGACTGTCATATTGACCAATCCTAATGCCTGTGCAGTCTCCAAGACACTTGCTCCACTTGTTACAATGTCTTCCACAACGAGGCACACATCGCCTGCAGAGAAAACACCTTCAATCATCTGCTGTGTGCCGTAGTCCTTGGCTTCTTTTCTACGAATCACCATAGGAATGTCATGATCCAGAGCAATGCATGTAGACAGAGGCAAAGCTGTGTATGGAACCCCACATACATGTGAGTATGTGCAACCTGAATGATAGTAAATAAAAATTACAATAGCACACAGGGCAGAACTAAAGCTTTCTGGGAACACAATCAAAAACTGAGCTGGATTGAAACCAAACCCAAAGGTAAAGAACTGTGTAAGGAACTCATGAACTTGAAGCAGGTAAGGAATGCTCTCCATGATCATCACAAGAGCAAATGCTACAAAAAAAAAATATAAAAATAAATAAAATAATAATTTATTTCTACTAGTCACCCATGTCCTTAAATATACATGGTTTCATACAGGCTTCATGGAAACGGAACTTAATGTACATTACTTAATATACCTTAAATATACACAGTTTCATATAGGTTTCATGGAAAGGGAAGGAGATCACTAGGTAGGCATCGCCTATTCTAGTAGTGACCACCATGCTTTATGGCTTATCCATGGTAAGAACTCAATTTACATACACCAAAGTGTTGTGATTGCTGGAAAACAATGTTGTAAATGTTGGTGTGGCCCAGGGCACTGAATACAATACAGCAATGCTCATATCAATTGGCCAAGTTAAGAAATTCAGCAGTTTCTCCATTTCCACAATTTTCATCAGTACATGCATAAGAATCGAAACCAGGTCGCCAGAGTGGAAAGCAGAGCACTTATTACTAGACCTTTAGAAAACCTAACCTTACTAGACCTTTCTCAGTAATAATTATTACCGTAATATTCAACTCCAAATTTTGTTAGGAAGAACATCAGTTTTTTTGTGTGATTGAAGGTCACCAAACTTACGTCTTTATTGGCGCAAAATTCTCAAATCATATTAACCACATCAATAAAAAAATCAGAACACAACTTAATATTTATCCTTGTTAACAGCCAAGCTAGATACGAGTTATGTTAATCGCTCTGTCAAGCTTAGTAATCAGTGATTCATTCCATTAGTCCATTCGGAAAAAATCAGTAATTACAGTAAGTACCTGATTTCTGCGCCGCCTTCCAAAGAAGCTCGCTAATTTCACGCATGAGCTTCGGGTAAGAAATAACTACTCGTAGATTGAAGTAAATCGGCGATCTGATGCCACTTTTAAGTTTGAAGTCCCCAAACTTGACGGCGTTGATTTGATACAGCTTTTGGATCACCTCTTCCCGCGATAGCGCCATTTTTACCAGCGCCAAACCACGTGCGTACGTACGGAGCAAGCTCGGCCTAGCGTCCCAAGCGAAAAGAGAACCAGCAACGCAAAACAGGGGGATGTGGCCACGCGGTAATTACAAACACACTCTAAACATCCCTATTGTCAATGACATTCAAAGAATGAAATCAGTAAGATGTTAGCATCAAATTTAGGAAAATTGATTTGAATAAATCTTATTCATTAGTTATAGTATTAGCCAATAAATTTCTTAGCAACCGGCCATCCCGTTTTCAAACTTCCTCGGCCACAAGTGTTGGAAACCCATGGCTTGCAACTCCTAGCCTTTGCCATCTGTATGCCCTGGGTAACTCGTTGCTCCGCCGTAACTGACGAGGGCGAATTTCTGGTGCTGCACGCTCTTAAGGTTAAGTCCCAATTGTGTCGTTATATTGTTGTTTTCCACTCTGGCTCTTCTTTGCTTTCATTTGCCTTAGCGCTTCTGAAACATCTCTGGCCTTGTTTGTGCTATGTTGTATCATGTCCTGTTGTATTGTCGATGGTGTTGTGGCTGCCTGAATTCTTTGTTGGTGTTTCAGTTCTTGTTGTGTTGTTGCTGTTTTCGGTTTTGAAACAATAACATTTCGTTGAAACTTTATCATTTCCCTTTACCGCGACATGAGGAATGCAGTTAATTTGGTGCTGCTAGTTCTTGAATGCCTATATGAATTACGAAAGTCTGCGGGTTTGTTTTTATGCCATTGACTAAGCAAAATTGCAAGACATGTGGTCAAAGTTTGAAATTAATAAGCCAATTTACTGTATTTTAGTACGGATATCAACATCAGTATCCCTAGGAAGAATTTGCAGAATTGACTTGGCAAGGCCATTTTCAGTGAGACCAGAACAAGTGCAACCCAATTACGATTAGATATACTATACCTATTTGTGTTTGGAACTTTCAAATGATTGGGGATAGTCTAAATAAGTCAAAGCTGGAATATAAAACTGGGTATACTTTATGAAATTTTCTCCTTTTATCGATGTCAAGGACATATATATTATTGGCTCTTGTCCATAAAGAATTAGTGTTGTACCAGGCATGGACTATATGCTGGGATCTGGTAAGCAGGTAGAGCTTAGTCAAGGTGAGATGTGCTGGATGCATCTGCAAGAATGCTAGGCCTATCTTAAATCGTCAATATGTGTAATGTATATATATATATATGTAGGTATAAATATGTATGTTTATATATTTGTGTATGTATATATGAATGTATGTATGTATATGTGTATACATCAGTATATTTATGGATGTATATATATATATATATATATGTGTGTATGTATGTATGTATATATATGTATACATAAATATATGTATATATGAATGTATGTTTATGTGTATATGTGTGTATATGTATGTATATATATATACATATACATATATTACATATGTATGTATACATATATACATATATGTACACACGCACATAAGTATATATGTACATACATTTGTTTGTGTGTTTGCGTGTGTGCTTTAAATTACTGACAGCATTCATAATTGTGGGACCAAGATATGCTATACAAATATAAAGAGTAAATCGTAAATAGCTCTTTAGTAGCAACACGTTT
The DNA here is from genome assembly GCA_003687565.2 of Craspedacusta sowerbii. Taxonomy (NCBI): domain Eukaryota; kingdom Metazoa; phylum Cnidaria; class Hydrozoa; order Limnomedusae; family Olindiidae; genus Craspedacusta; species Craspedacusta sowerbii. Next base: position 5,693 of record QQSS02209397.1, read on the forward strand.
TATAAGCATGACTATGCTATGCAGGTGCTTGTTGGAAGATTAATAAGCTGCAATTTTACGGTTGTTTGGAACATCTGAGTGCAAAATAGAATATTAACTCAAATTCTATTTGTATCATGGATATCAGAGAGCTTGCGCTGGAAAAAAACTTTTTCTGCACCCTAGATCTACACAATCTTTCTGTAATACGTAGTTTTTCTTTTGCCATTATGCTGGATTAAACCAGCAACTCAAGTTTGTGTCCTTTAGTAGAATTGCATATGTGGAGGTTTTCTAACTGAGCTAGTCATATCAAGTTTATGATGCCACTTACTCATGTCATACATAGAGAATGTCATAGTGGTGCATTCAGTGCAATAGCTTTTTAAAAATCACCTCATTAGTCTTGTCTGTTAATATGCAGCTGAACACTAGATCTTAAGTTCATTTATCTCATTGAAAGGTAATGCCAAAGCTATGCACATGCAGGTAAATCATCAAGACAATCTTATTGGAAGTTGTTGCATTAATTTAAGCTCCACGGTATTGAGTTGTGCGCTGCTTAATTTTTCAAACTAAAATTTTTTAACCCTTTTAAGTTTTTCATTGACATTATAAGTTTTGCATTTCTGATTATTTTCAGCGCGTTTTTGATGGCATTGCAAAGTCCTCAAGATCAATGGTAACATTACCTGTCTCATTGAAACCTGCTTTGTCCCCAATAATAATTTTTTTGGGCTTTACTATGTTTAACAATCATTGATTAGATAATGGATTTTTATGGATCCTTTTAGTGCCTTGGTATTCTTAAGTCCCACTGTTAAGAAACAGTTCTTGAGCCCTGTCTCCTGGCTGGTAACCTCAATATGCCAGAGTAACTTTATTAATTCTTTGAAAGGTGTTGAGTTTTTTGAATTGGTAAAAGAGCTTTATCTTGTCTGCTGCAGTTAATGCCACTCATATTGGGCTTTTTGCTTGCCTGCTTAGCATGTTTACTTGGCAAACTTTTTTGTGTTCATTGGTTCAAAATAAAGCAATTTAGCATGTGTAAGTGCTGTAAAAAGGTAAACAAGACCGAACATTGAAATAAATCAGGATGAATCTGCGGTTTCCCTGGTATCATCCATGATATTTAGTAGAGAACATTAGAGAAAGTTTATTGGTGATGAAATGGGACCAGCATGGCACTTGTAACATAAATATAAAAAATATGTCTATATATATATATATAGTTAATCATCTATTTTGCACTCAGATGTTCCAAACAACCGTAAAATTGCAGCTTATTAATCTTCCAACAAGCACCTGCATAGCATAGTCATGCTTATAAAACGTGTTGCTGCTAAAGAGTTATTTACGATTTACTCTTTATATTTGTCTAGCATATCTTGGTTCCACAATCATGAATGCTGTCAGTAATTTAAAGCACACACGCAAACACGCAAAAAAATGTATGTACATATGTATTTATGTGCGTGTTTGTACATATATGTATATATGTATACATTCATATACACATGTATCCACATATACATACATTCATATATATCTACACACAAATATATAAACATATGTACTTATACATATATATATATATGTATATATATATATGTATATATATATATATGTATATATATATATATATATATATATATATATATATAATACACATATTGACAGATTTTAGATAGGCCTAGCATTCTTGCAGATGCATCCAGCACATCTCACCTTGACTAAGCTCTACCTGCTTACCAGATCCCAGCATATAGTCCATGCCTGGTACAATACTAATTCTTTATGGACAAGAGCCAATAATATATATGTCCTTGACATTGATAAAAGGAGAAAATTTCATAAAGTATACCCAATTTTATATTCTAGCTTTGACTTATCTAGACAATCCCCAATCATTTGAAAGCTCAAAGCACAAATAGGTATAGTATATCTAATCGAAATTGGGTTGCACTTGTTCTGGTCTCACTGAAAATGGCCTTGCCAAGTCAATTCTGCAAATTCTTCCTAGGGATACTGATGTTGATATCCGTACTAAAATACAGTAAATTGGCTTATTAATTTCAAACTTTGACCACATGTCTTGCAATTTTGCTTAGTCAATGGCATTAAAACAAACCCGCAGACTTTCGTAATTCACGTTATATATATTTTAGAAGATTTGCTTGAAACAAAGCAATAGTTGTCTTTCAAATGACAGCTTGTGGATCTGTACTTAATGCATTGTATATTTGCATGCATTTTTGATATACGGTAAATGGCTGGCTTGAAGTTTTTTGTAAAAGGGCTTTGTGAAAGTGTTTTTCATAACCTGATTTAAATGAAAGAAAATTCTAAATGGTATTGATGTATGACCTAGTTGATAATACCCCAATATTGTCTCCCTATTCTATAGCGCTATCATGCTCATTTTTGCCTCCATTTGTTTTTTTGCTGGCTTTAAGCTGTAGAGTCTTCAGTCTCCACAGAGCAGGCCCATCCTCATTTGTAATGCTGCACAATTGAAAAAGGCAAAGTCTTTTTGCAATTTGGATTTTTAATAGAAGAATGGGAAGAATGGGGAAAATGTGACCATGCAATGGAACCAAAACGTGAGGCCCTTCCAATGATGATATACTACTCAATATATACCCGAAAGAGCATAAAACCATTACTTCGGGCTAGGTTGTTTGGCTGCTTGTTTAGTTTGTTTTGTTTTGTTTGTTTTTTTTTTGTTTTTGAAACTTCAATACTTGTTTTAAGCTCTGTTAGGCTTACTGGTAAGCAAATGTCTGACGCGTTATTGGCGCATTTCTACTGTGTGCATGGACGATAAATGACTGAAAATAACTGCTCTTATCTTATTGCTTGTATGTGCTAGCACACGAAAGCGTGTGGCGAGCGAGAACACTGCTAAAGTAAAGATCGTGTCACCTTATTATGAATTTATTTTGCATTTGCAAGGCTTGAATAAGTTTGTACATGGATTTATTGTTTTCTTTTATGTTAGAAAGTGTCATGTCAATGTTAAAGCTATTCTAGTGCTTAGATAGTCCTATTTTGTAAAGCAGGTTTTCGTTGCCTTGGGTCTCACAATCCTTGTACATGAATTTATAATCCGTTATAATTGATTTGTTAATCATGATCATGACTTGGTAAATATGCATGCATGTCTTCTGGTTGTAGGAATGAACCATGTGACATGCCGCATACTGGATTCAACCCAATCATGAGTCAGGGTTACGGGCGTGCTCCGTCTGCCAGTATGGCACCTACCTTTGCCGAGCAGTTTGCGTATATCCAAGACCTTGCCCTTGGGATACCTATGCAGTATCCTGCACAGCACCCCGTCGGGGCTGGCCTTGGTCGAGGAATGACAAGCGACTCTTTTCTCTATGGACAGCGGAGTCCCCTCTCTCATAGCTCGACGGGTGATAGCAGATCTGTTGAGCAAAAAGCATGCGATGCCTTGGGCTGCTTCCCGCAGCAAAGCGCTATTCCCAGTAACTCTGAAACTCATGGAGGTTCTCCGGTGTCGTTGCATGCTCAAAGTTCGGTAGCTGCTCAAGTCGCTCACCCAGGTCCTGCGCCAACTCCTGTTGGGCCCTACTCGTTGGATCCGCCCTCGCGTTTGTATGATTCGCCGTCCCGCAGTTCATTAGACGTGAGTGGCACTCATTCTCCAGCTCAAGCGATCCCAGCGCGACGATACGGCTATGGAGGTTACAATTTGGCGCCGGGCGCGCAGCCTCCCCCGTCTTTGATCTCGCCACCTCCCCCACAGCGAACTCCTGCGGTGAACGGTTTGATGAGTGCTGGAAAATCCTCCAGTGCCACCTGTGCCGTGTCGTCAAATGAGCAGCAATTTGCTGACCCTGCTATCGTCTCTAAAAGCGCTTCCCACGTTTTAAATTTGCATGGCAACAAACCTGAGGAAAGCCTACGATCCGCTGGACAGAAGGCGTGGTTCGCAGCCAATGTTGCTACGTCAAGCAAGGCTGGAGAAATCTCTAGCGTTTCGCCGGTAGCGATTAAACCGGAATCAGCTGTTGCCGGGTTGTACACTCCAAAGGTTACTTACACTACCCCCTTACGTCTTGGGAACGCGTGTGGGTCAGATCCAGTTGCTGGGGTCAGTGCCGCGGGTTATTCCTGGTCGGTGGATGGATCAAGTCGCCCTTCTGGTGGGGATGTTTTGTCGAAGGCAGGCGTAGGATTGTCCGAGAGGAAGATCAACTCTGCACCGACCGTGGAGTTCGAGAACATTGTGGATTCGGCGCTGCAATGGGCTGGCTGTGGCGGCACGGTGATGGACTCGACGCCTGGTAGTTTCTATGACGACGAAAGCCTTATGGGAGCGTCGTTAATCAGCGACGACGAAGATGACGGGAGCTATGGAATCTTCATGAGTGCTCCTTGTGAAGATGAGGAACGGTCAATTAGCGTGAGTAGGCAGACGAGTGGGCCTTGGGCGATTGACTTGCAAACGTGCCCGAAAAGTGCGAACATTGTTTCGGTCGATGTCGTCAGTGACCCACCGTGTATCTATACTAGTCCCTTGGCCCTCCAGGGGATCCGTGTATCTCAACAGGGTAGCCAAAGCGGTTTGACGTCTGCGTCTAAGAGGACAGCGGAGACCTCAAATGAGACCTCTTGGCTGCGCCTTGTGGTGGCAAGCGATTCGAGGCCGCCCCATCTACAAGCTTCTGTGTCAGCGTGTGGCGTTTCAAAAGAACGCAATGCTTCTGATGGCGTTTCGACTTCGAAGTCAGCACTCGTATTTGCGAATGAGGCTTTCTCTTGTCAGAATGCGGTTGGTGCGACGATGGGTCGAGGTTCTTCAGGTTTTTCCGTTTCGCCATCAAGCGAGAGTCAGCATGTTTCCTCCATGGCGACGTGTCGTTCTGCGAATGGCTTGGGCTTCAGCGAGGAAGCTGAGAAATTGATACCTCGCGTCGCCTCGTTTCCTTTCGCCAGCAAGGTCTGTTCGGCCCCTGATGTGGATGACTTCGAACAATCGGTGCCGGTGGAGCAAAGCGATGACGTAGGCGTTGCTGGGAACGCGCATGCCATATCTAGTTCGCTATTGCGTCGATTGCCTCATGGTTCCGGAGACTCTATCTACGTTGATACTTCTCGGAAGCCCCCCACAGAAGTCTCTCTAGATCGCGATAGCTCAACGGATGTAGATATTCTCCCTTTTTCATCGCCGATTTCAGTGTCTTTGGGCCGCCCCTCAGCCATGTATCTGAACGCGCAATCTATGTCGTTCTTTAACTCGTCGGCGGAATACCGCGGAGGTTCTCCTGGATCACGGAGTTCATCATTGCAGGGTGATAAGCAAGAGGCTAATTTACCGCAGTCCGACATGCCAACCCGATGCGAAGTAGTAGTAACCTCCGTTGCGTCCACGACAATTGCCGTCGTAACTGTAACGACAGGTCCAAGCCGCTCGCTTGACGTTACGAGCTGTCCATCTGCTCCGATCGTTTTGGTAACTTCTAATGAAAATTCAGCATCAAATACCGTGGCGTCTGCGTCCTCGGAGCAGAAAGAAACATCTCGGAATCATGCTGTCCCTATGGGCGTGAAAGGCGATCCACGCGTTCGCGATATCTCTCTGACATGCTCTGATCGCGGTGGTAAAAGTAACCCTCCGGGTCCGCGAGAGACGGTAGCTACTCAGCGAGTTTCTATCGCTGGTTCGTCGATTAGTGCAAAATCAGAAGACGGCAGCTCACTCAGTCAAGTGTCTTCTATCAAATCTGCGAAAAAGGTCAAAGTCGGCGACTCGCTTACAAATCCCTTAGATCGGTCCTCCGTTTCTGAGCTACCGAAATCGAGCGTGTCAAGGCGAGTCGCTGCGCGGGAAAAATCTAAAGCGAATGCGAAGTTGATAACGGAGCAGGCTTTCATGGTGGATTTGAGTGAGCTAATCGGATTGAATAAGAAACTTGTGAGTGATGTCGTCGTACCGCCCGCTATGGATGCAGGTGCCAAAAAGAAGGCTACAGTCCCATCGCCCTCCGTTGCTTTACCGACATCAGCTGGTGCTGCATTTACCACGTCCGCTTTAAGAGCCGAAGAGCCGACTAGTAATGGTGGAGTATCGTGGCTAGCCACTCGTAAAGCCAGGGACGTAGTCGCCACACCCATTACGTCCCCCATGCTGATGAAAGAAAGCGAGCAGTTGCTGCTTGCCAGCAGATCCTGTAAGCTCGCCAAGCCTTCTGTCACCAGCGCCACCAACACCAAGCAGATTTCCACGCCGCTTACATCTAAAGCAACCCCCCACGTTTCTGCTGCCGCGGCGGCTAAGACGCGGCCGTCAAAATCGTACCCGATAGTGACATCGGCGAAACCTTCGGCTGTCGCGGGCGATAGTGCGGTGGTAACCTTAACGGCATCGTTAGACCGAAAGGCTGTTGCCATGGCATGTAGCCCAGTCACGATACCGGCCGTGACTGGTCCTAAGGTATGTGCTCCTAAGGATCCGCGGTTAATGAAGTCGAACCTAAGCCGTTTAAGACTCGAGGAGGAGAAGGAGAAGCTTTTGCCAGATGTTGTGACGCCGGCTCTTATCGGTGGCGTTAGCTCGGAGACAGGCCTGGTTGAGGGTATTGCACGATGCTTGTCCACATCACCTGTGCCTCTTGATGGTCTATCCCGTACAGAACATGGGAAACGTCAGCGTCGTACACATGCCCGTGTGGATCGCGATTGTGGAGAGCGTAGGAATGGTGACGTGGCTTCGGCGGCAAGCGCCCCGACTCATACCCCGGTGCCAAGTCCGTCTGCACCCGGTGGAGCGGTCGGGGTGTTGCCGACTGGGTCTACAGTGAGGCCGGACAGTCTGCCGGTGAAAAAGCAGAGTCCTGCTGACAGCGTGGAGAGATCCTCGTCGCTAGCAAGTTCAAAGAGAGGGTCCGTAGTCGAGCAATGCTATACGAAGTTTGAGCCTGTTCTCGAAAAGAAGAAGGTTATGATTGGTAACGTTGAAAAAGTCTTGATCATAAAAGCGCCTGTTGATAACTCAGCCACAGCAGCCATGGCGAGGTCGCCGCTTCGAGGTCCTGCGTGGAGTGCCAAGCTGCTTGGCATGCTTACTGGTCAGGCTACAGAGAAGAAGTGGACGCAGTCATTTAACACGAAGCGGTTGAAGTCCTCGAGAAAGAGCATCGAGAAGATGCAAGACCCTTCGGCTGATCCTTTTGCCTTCCCGGAAAACGGAGATGCGTTTGGGGAGGCGGCGTCGGCTTCTTCCGCCGAGATTAGCGTGGACGCTGCCGAGACGAAGATTTTAGCTGGGGGTGAAGGTACCGCTAATCAGAACCCTGCCCTGCTCACCCGATCTCAGCGAACGTCTCATACACACGAGTCTCACGACAAGCGGACGAAGATAGGGAAGGCGGCGAGCGCTGCGACGTTACTAGTAACTACTCCTGCCGGTGCTGAGCAAGCGGTTGCTTCGGCCGTTGTCGACTGCGCTGCTACCGTTGTTACTAACAACAAGCGTCGACTTGCTAAAGACGCGTCCGTTTTCGACAACAAGGCTTTCCACGAGATGGGCGTGACGCAAGCTCTTGTGTCTGAGCTGCCTTTTTCGAGGAAGAAGAAGAGGAAGGAGGCGAAGAAAGCGAAAAAGAGCGCAAGGAAAAGACTCGAAGAGAGGAAGCGTGGGCAGGCGCCGTGCGCGGAGACCGATGATGTGTCCGACACCATCGGTGAAGCTGTCCCCACCGTCGCCGCGGAGCCATCGGATGCCGTGATTCCAGTCAAAAGTGAACTCTTACACGGGCGATCTTCCGCAGGAGGTAGCATGACTGATAAGAACGATGACGGACGCAGGGAAGGTAGAGCCTGTGCTGTCGAGGAAGCAACATCTGAGTCGAAGTGTGTGCAAGATTCTTTGGAGTCCAAGTTCGCGTTTCAGTTGAGAGACCGTGCCCGCTACGGAATCGACACGGAAGCGGCTCCAATGAAAGGCAGGATAGCAGAATCTAGCTCTCCTGGTTCGCAGAAAGTCTTCAGCGTCCCGATGAAGTACCCGGATGTGGTCAACATACCGTCACGAGAGTGCTTATCTGACAAGCTACAAATTAAAAGTGAGCCGAGTCCCAGTGCTGAGAAGCCGAAGTCAAGCCTCGTGACGTCCACTTCGTCGGGAAGCGGCACGGGCGACCGATGGATTTTCGATAAATTCAAGAGACGCTTATCGGCATCGACTTGGCAGTCGCCTGCACTGAATGCTCCGTCAGAGGACGTGCTGACCAAAGCTCTTTCCCCTATAATGTCGGCGCCGGAGCAGCGGATTACCTCACCCGTCAGTCAAAAGGCGACCACGTACGAGAATGTGGCATCTGCCTACACCGTCGCTTGTGTCGGTCAAAAGTCGGTTGCCGATCCCGTTTTGTCGACCGTGCAGCCGACATTAGCTCGGGCTTCGAACGACCGTGCAGGGGCTGGCAATCTCGAGCAGCAGGGAACTGTCTTGTCCTCGTTTCGGCCCGAGGTTACGCCGTCTAAGGGCGAGGATGTCATCCCTGTCACCAGCAACGCCCCTCTGCCGACGCCAGTCTCTGTTGTGAAATCGACCAGCGTGAATGCTCCAGCCAAAAAGCTTGAAGCGACCAGTGTTTTAGGTCCGCTATTGCCCGTACTCGCTACCAGTGCAAATCCCGATTCCATTCAGCAGCAAGCCGCTTTGATTAAACCAGTTCACGCCACATCGCCCACAGATAAGCAATTCAAATGTAGACAGTGCCACGCCAAGTTCGCCAGGGAGACTGACTTGACAAGTCACGCGTTGTCGCACAGACTGAAGACGTACGATTGCTACAAGTGCATCGAGAAGTTCACCACGATGCGCGCTCTGACGAAGCACCTGCTCATTCACCAAGACGACCACCCTGTCGTCGACAGGCTCTTCCCGTGTTCGCGGTGCAATGACAAATTCGAGTCGCATGGCCAACTCGAAGCGCACTTTAAGATTCACGAAGGTAAGGACCTCCTTGATCATCAGATTCTCAAGGTTCCCGTCGCCGAGTTTCAGTCGGGTGCAAAATTGCAGACCCGTGCGTGCTCTCATTGTGGCAGCGGCTTTGAAACGCTTACCGAGCTGCGCTATCACTTGATGAGAGAACATGCCATGAGCGCAAGAGACGCGGCTGCCGCGTGCAGACGCGGAAGAAAGCTCCCCGGCGACGCTTCTGGGAGCGTGCGCAGAAGCGTGGCGCTGGTCAGCAAATTGGTGAAGGGAGGCGCGTTGACAAGTGGCAATGATGACAGTAAGGGAGGTGCATTGGCAAAAGCTGCTCTGCATGCCGCTGTTGCCAAAAAGCCTGTACTGGTTAAAGCTAAAGCTGCTGTCCACCGCAGCAAGGAGGTGAAGCATAAAGGTCTCGTCAAGAGCATTGAGAGAATGAGCACGAGATCACGCAGCAACCGTGCTCACGTAGACACAGATAAGCCGATTGCAGACGTTCCTGCGTCGATGTCAACCTCTGTTGAGGGCCAGCAGTGCAACCTGGAAGCAGTTGATGTGAAGAAAGAGGATGACGAGCGCGCTGTTAAAGACGAGTTTACTGAAACGGTTCCAGATCAGTCGATCTTATTCGCTAGAGCTAGCACGCCATCTGCAGCCGCCCGGACTTTGGATCTGCCGCGTTCTGATACCTCGTCTGCGAGTTCCCCGAACAGCGCTCGATCCGTGCCCATAAAGAGTTTGAAAGTTGATGCGAAGCGCTCTGCGAAGAGAGCGCTTGTTGATTCTGTGGAGTCGGTGTTCAAGCCGCGCTCGGTTGAGGATGCGCCCGTCCTGGAGCAAACCGCCATCGCTCTGGGCAGCGTCGCTGACCCCGCTGAGCCGATTGGCGATCTGTCTGTGCTGGAGGCCTTGTATGACCGCATGGACTCGAGATCCGCACTGGAGAAGCTCTTCGACAGGATCCAAGGGTCTGTTCTGGGCGCTGGTAGCGCGGATTTGCCTGCTGCAGAGTCTGAGAAAGTAAGATACAGCTCGTCTCCTGACCCCGCGTCGTCTCCCGCGCAAAGGAAGGGTACCAAGAAGAAGCTGATCCCGGGGTCCGAGCGAAGGATGCTCGTCAAGTTCGCAACTAAGAAGGCGAAAGGTTTACTGAAAGTTGCTAGGGCATCGGTGACCGGTGAGGAGCCCAAAGGTCCTGGCAGCTCTACGAACGACGCTGCAGCGGAAAGTGCAGGTAATGACTTTGAAGCTGCGTCTCATCGCTCATCTTTGTTCCGCGAAGGCGACACCCTTGTCGCCAGCGAAGGCAGCAAGAAGAGCAGAGCGAAAGCCGTTCGTGCCGCGCTTACCAAGAAGCGACTTCATCTCGCTGCTCAGCCTAGTGCTGCAGGCTCGGCAGATGGGGATAGCGTGACGAGACATGGCAAAGTTAAGGTGCGCGTTAAAGTCGCAGGTCTCGTATCTGAGCAGTCGCCTCCTCCGCTGTCCACTCCGCCTTTAGGGTCGTTTGAGTATATTGTTCCCATAAAGGAGATGCTATCCAAGGATGGTCGAGACGGTACGTACCTCGTGAAGAAGCGTGACAGAGAGCCAACAGCGGAGTCGCCTAAAGCCAGCAAGCGTCGTCGCAAGAAGGAGTTGGCTTTGGATCCCCAAACGGCGAAGGAGCCTCCCCAGGAAGATGCGCGTTTAGCTGAGCCTGCAATTTCGCCTAAGATTGCTGCCATGGACAAAGTTGCTGTTTCAGAGTTGGTCACTGTGAGTAGCTATTCAGCAAATGCGGAAGATTTTACTGTGCTTCCGGCAGGCCTCGAGTGGTTTGAGGACTATGAGGTGGCAAGCGCGGGTGAGTCCGAATGCGTTTTCGTCACGGAAGAGGACCTCCTTTCGTGTCTGCAGAGCCTCCAGAATGCTGACGTGTGCGTATCGCAAGAAACGGGACCTTCCCGAGAAGGACTTCTCGTTTACGAGCGGTACTGTGATCTTAGGACGGGTTTGGCAGGGCAGTGGTATCATGCAGGGAACGCCTGTCGCTGTATCGCTCTAGACGCAACCGAGCTGTCACTGTCGACACCCGAGGCGGGAGTGGAAGAAGAGGTGCTACTTTGCCTTCAGCGATTGGTTAGTCGTGTTTGTGAGCAGGAGACGCCTTGTAGAGGCTCAGAAGCTAGTGCTGTTTTGGAATGCATGTTGGCTTCTGTTTCTGAATGTTTTCCAGAGGCGCCAAGTTATCCTGCGCCTGTATCTGAGCGCTTCCCCGATGCCTCTTGTCAGACCGCTTCGCGTTGTTCCGGCGATGCGGTTAGCGCGACGGCACTCTGTGTGGAGTTGCATCCCGCAGCATCGATAGAAAAGAAGCGTCAAAGTTTACAAGTTGAAAGTTTCCGAGACGCGTTTCGATTCTCTCCCAAACCTGAGATGTTAGTTTTAGGATCGGAAAGTCACGTGATCAAAAATGACTCCGTTCGGGCCTGTAGTGCGTGCCGTCCTTCAGGTAAGATGGCTTTGATCGAACCCCGTGATCCCATCATTGGGTCCCCAAGCTCTCTTGCACGCGACCTGGGTGCGTTTGGCGTCTCCGCAGATTCTGAGACAGGCTGTCTGGTCTGGAGGTCCTCTTCTTCGTCATCAAACAGTGTCAATGCTGTGAGCCGCGCGTTTACAGCGCTGCCGTCTTGCAGTTCCTTGCAGACGGGGTCGACTAGCTCTAGCGAAAGTCCTCGAAAGCAGCATTCGTCTGTCAGCCCTCTTCCGAGCTTGCCTTCGTGGCATTCTGCGCTAGAGACGTTGCTACAGGACTTAGTGCAGCAGGTCGTTGACAATGAAGCCCGATCCCGCAGCTCTTCTCGCGACAAATCGTCCGTTTCTCGTCGTGCTAAAGACGCGAAACACGCTGACCAGTGCGTCGGGAACACCGCAACCACCTTGGCTTGCGACATCTATGATACTCAATCGCTTGTTACATGTGCGAATACGAGGAGTTCTTCCAGTAGCTGCCCTTCGCCTTCTACAAAGAGTGTGCAATCCGGAAGTCCCGCAGCGGGTTCTGACCGCCCTCTTCGAAACCGGTATCAGACTCGAAGCAAGACGAAGGGGATGTCGCTGCCAGGTGTAGTGGCTGCCGGCTCGGATAGGAGACCTTCTGACAGTGGAGATTGCCCTGTTAAGGCTTCGACGGGAGATTCCCCTGTTCAGGCTTCGACCGTTGTTTCTCTTGATGAACGTACTCTTAGCAAGGCTTCTAAGCTGCGACAGCCAGTTGTGCCTACGTGGCCGACGGAATCGCAGGTGAAAATTGAAGTGGTAGATGACGCCTATAGTCTGGACTTGAACCTGTCAGCGGATTCCATATCTCATGCTTGGTGCACTTCCTTCCCTTTCGAGTCTCTTGTGTGTCCCGTCCGCACCATCGCTCAGGACGGAATCGGTTCCGGCTCTCGGACATGCACTATGTCCGATCCTATCAGCGTCAGCGCTCCCTTGTCGCTAGGCGACTCGTTGTCATGGCTCTTTGTTTCACCTTCATCCGCTGCGGTCACCACCGGCCGTCACACTGGTCGTTCCTTTACGGATGGAACTCCCCGTAGAGTCTACTCCGGCGAGAAGACGGTTCATAGAAGCACCCTGCGGCCGCAAAATGCTATTGACGCTACGTCGCTAATACGTTTTTCACATGTAGATTGCGGCGTAGGTGACTCGAAACGTGCTTTAAGTTCTATTCAACAGTGTCGGCTCCAGTCCACCTCGGAGGGAACGAGCGAGCCTGGCGTGGAAAATAGCTCCTGCGATAGGAATGCAGTCGATGCAACAATGCGCCCTTTAGGTACCGTGCCCTTGGAGGAAGAATCGGTGACTGATGGTATTCGCGTACCGTTGGAGCGAAATTCGGTGACTGAGAGCATACTCGTGTCGTCGGAGCGAAATTGGGTGACTGATAGTGTTTGCGTGTTGTCGGAGCAAAATTCCGTGAATGATAACATTTGCATGTCGTCGGAGCAAAATGTTCTGACTGATAGCATTCGCGTATCTTCGCAGCGAAATTCGGTTGCTGAAAACATTCTTCTCTTGTCGAAGCTAGAGTCCGCCACTGATAGCCTTTCCTTGTCGTCGGAGCGAGAGTTGACGAGTGATGGTATTCCCTGCTGCTCGGCTTCCGACTTTGCAAAAGGTTCGGTCGTTCTTGACTACCGACGTCGTGATCTTGTCGTACGAAATCGGTGTGGGCGATGTTGGAAACGTTTTTCGTCGTTTTCTATGCTTCGCAAGCACATTATGGAGGCATCCTGCAAGTTTGTGTGCAGACTCTGCTGGTCGGAATTCCCGTCGGAACTGACGTTACGTTTGCACAAGAAAACTACTCATTTCGCCAGATCCAAGCTGCGTTGCTATGTCTGTAAGAGGGGCTTTGAACGTCGGAAGGATCTCGATTTCCACGAGCGGCTGCACGGCGACTCGTTTACTTGTTCATCCTGTGGAAGAGTGTTCCCACGTACTCTGGACCTTCAACGCCATATCGCATTCACTCACGCTTCTAATGTATTAGACCGCGGCTTCTGCTGTTGTGTCTGTGGTCGCACATTCCTTCGTCAGTACTATTTGGCCGCCCACATGCGAAAACATGGCAACGTGCCTCGTCGGGGCTTGAAGCGCAGCGTGTCGTGTCTTACACCTTTGGACTGTCAAAAGCATGCAAAGAAACGTACTCCCAACCCTTCGTCATCTGTTTTGACGCATAAATGACTTCATGTTTAGGCGCATTTTTTTTTCTCTCTATGTTTTCGGTTATTTTTTTTATTTTTTTTTATTTTATTTTTTTCACTTGTCGTGCGTGACGATGCGTGGTCGATTGGTTCTTGTTACAAGCTGAAATCTGCCCGTTTTTTTTTTTTTTTTCTTGAATCTGCCCCTTGTTTTTCTGATATCCGCCCGTTGTTTTTCTGGAATCTGCCCTTTGTTTTTCTGAAATCTGCCCGTTGTTTTCTGGAATCTGCCCGTTTTGCTGGAAACTGCGCGTTGTTTTGCAGGAGACACCTCTACGAATGTGGCTGTAGCCAGTCTGATGGCTACGATCTCCTCGAGCGATGTTTGTCCACAGCCGATCTTGTTCTACCGGCAGATTTGAACCATCTGATATGTAATTGCTACCATCTTTTCCACAGTCAATGAGTCCTTGTGATAAGATAAGGCTCGTAGTGGTTAGTTTTGATCAGGACTTTCTTGGTTTTTGGTTTTTGGGTAGCCTTTTCACATATTTTTGCAGTCGTATTTTTGTTTCCATTTGTGTGCCGCTTTGATATATTCATACGAGTCGTTTCCGTTGGCTACTTTGCCGCCAGTGGTCACCCTTACGAAGTTATTCTAGCAGGTTTTGTTTATCCTAGTTGCACGTACGAGGAAGAACTTGATTTACAAGCGCTTAGTCAGATGATTTGATCAGTCGCTTGCGGCTTTTGGGCGAGTTTTGAAGGATGTTTTAGCAGGCGCATTATAATTTGTATAAAATAGTTTATATATAAAGGTTATTATTAGCTGCTGCTACAGCCTTCTATGACAGACGTTTTTTTTTTTTTTTTTTTGTAGTTTTTTATTTCTTTCGAGGTTTTGTACATCAGTTATAGGACGTTCTGTTTGTGTCCGTAGCGTGGTAGCGTGTTACCGTTGCTGCGTGAGGACAGCCTGCCAAACCATAGCGGAAGCGGTTGTTTGATAGTTTGCCCCACCACCGACTGGGAAAAATGTTCATATGCTTTGTGAACCACCAGAGCGTGTCGTTGACTTAGGGCCCAGTCGTTTACGAATCCGCAATTTTTCTAATTAGTAAGTCGGTATTTTTTCTAACTAATAATGCCAACGCCTCGTGTTGTGCTTGTGGATTGTCGATGTCAAGCCCACGTTAAGCATATTCGATAAGTTTTAACAGCGCCCACCAAAGGCGTACCCCGTCGCCGGTCGCAAAGGTTACGAAAATTTTGAACTGCCGGCTACCGGTAGTCTAGCACCTCGATAAGTTGTGCCCACCGCCACTGAACCAATGCATCTTCTGTTTGCGTGCCGCTATGAAGTATTACTTAATTTTGTGTAACATGGAATAATTTATTAAAAATGGAAGCGTTTTTTTGATCTGGAAATCTTGCGTTGAGCGGCACCAGTCGATCATATATT
Organism: Craspedacusta sowerbii; assembly: GCA_003687565.2. Taxonomy (NCBI): domain Eukaryota; kingdom Metazoa; phylum Cnidaria; class Hydrozoa; order Limnomedusae; family Olindiidae; genus Craspedacusta; species Craspedacusta sowerbii. The sequence continues at coordinate 20,811 of QQSS02209397.1, forward strand.
CAGTATGACAACGCTATGTACTCTACTCTAGTATATACTCTGGTGTGGTATGTAGCCCTTACTGTGGACCAGCTAAAGCTCGTGGTTAACCTAAGGCTTTCCAAAGACTAGGGTTGGCTCCATGGAGGGAATTTTGTTTCTTAGAGCACGTTTCACTTAAGCGTAGCTTCAAAGTGGAACGTGTATTCTGACGTTTAAATAATGCGATATCAACCCAATTGTTAATCTTGCGTCTGTCTTGGAAGACCACTTGAGTTTTAGTTCCGATGCGTTCACCTCCACAATCAGGAGTGTTCTGGAAATCCCTATGCTCGATCACTTGAAAAAGCATATGAGCGCTTTTTTAAGCAGTTCCAGGACTTGTTCCTCATAATCAAATTATTCCGCTCATGCGATCTCGAATGGCTAGCCTTACGTATGTTTTGTCCTGGCCAAAGGAATCATCAGAGACCTTCGCTCGAAACCTATGGAGACCTCGAGCGCACTGTCTCACGAGCTCTCAAGTGAGCAGTTCTAGAGATCGTCATGGTTTCAGCAGCCTAGCCCCAAATAACTAGGGCATTGCCAGCTGCGCTGTCGGGGGCTGAATCTTTGGGGGAAAAAAACTCCAAGCTAACAATCCTTCCGTTTAAATTGCCAGCCGTCACGCGCACTGCTGCTTCTCGCTAAGAGAGTCCGAGCGTTTGGCGTCGACCGGATTATTATAATTCTCGGTAGAGCTACGCATGTCCGAGGGATTTTACGTGACCGATGACAATGGAAAGCACTTCCAGTTGAATAGGTCACTGGACTAGTGTTCCTATGAAGATCGGGAAACAAGCAAAAACACGTGGTTCCTAATGCGCCAAGAATTTTCAACCTTTGTTCGCAAATTTGTTAGAAAGTTAGCAAAGTTTTAACTGCTTCCGTTCGTCGCCAAAACCTATATTACTTCGCAAGCTTCACGAAGACGCCCACGCTCACCCGAACTCACCATTCCTTGGAAACAACTTGGATTCACTGAGTATGACGGACCAACGTGGATAGAACGGAGTAAAATGCGCAAGCAATGATTTAACGGAGTATGATAGAACAACTCGGATACAAGGAAGCATTGCCTTGCGCTTAATTATTGCTCTTTCTTCTAATTCCAGAAATCCAAGCGGCGAGGGTCTCAGCGCGACGAAAGGATGTGGATTGAGGTGATGCGAACAAGAGGCCTTAAATCTCAGCAAGACACCGATACGAGGATGTTGTTTAGACAAAGAAACAACTGGCACAAATATTCAAAGTCAACCATTTTTCATTTTTAGACTACGAGTACGAACGACCACAAACTACGAGTACGAACGTCCACAAACTACGAGCATGAACGACCATAAACTACGAGTATGGACGACCACAAACTACGAGTACGAACGACCATAAACTACGAGTATGAACGACCACAGACTACGAGTACGAACGACCATAAACTACGAGTATGGACGACCATAAACTACGAGCATGAACGACCACAAACTACGAGCATGAACGACCACAAACTTCGAGTATGAACGACCATAAACTACAAGTATGAACGACCACAAACTTCGAGCATGAACGACCACAGACTACGAGTACGAACGACCATAAACTACGAGTATGAACGACCACAAACTTCGACCATGAACGACCATAAACTACGAGTATGAACGACCATAAACTACGAGTATGAACGACCACAAACTTCGACCATGAACGACCATAAACTACGAGCATGAACGACCACAAACTACGAGTATGAACGGCCACAAACTACGAGTACGAACGACCACAAACTACGAGTATGAACGACCATAAACTACGAGCATGAACGACCACAAACCACGAGTATGAATGGCCAAAAACTACGAGTATAAACGATCACAGACTACGAGTATGCACATATGTATACATACGTATGTATGTCACAACTATCAAAGTAAACAAGGCACCTTATACAGAGTTCAAATGCAGGGTCACAATGCAAGAGGCAGTAGACCTAACACGATAGCGAAGCACCAAATATTGTCCAGCAAACTCAACAGCAAATCACCTACATTCCCAAAACCGTGGCACAAAAAACCGCAGCAACCATAACACCAAGTAAGAAGAAAAATCAACGCGACATTGTATAAACAAGTTCTCAAAGAAAAAATAAATACGAAATCCAAGCATATGTAAATATATAAATATATTCCTATTAGAAATAATATATTAGAAAATAAGACCTTCACCAGCAAATCTGCAGTGATTCGTGAAGAAATTTATAGATCCTCCCTAGGAGCGGCGGCTTGATCGTCGTTCACACGGCCCTCGTGCGAGTCTGTATCGGACGGCGGAACCTTCGGCTGAGTCGGGCCGTCTTGCAAAGAATGCCAAGAGACGTCCTGCGGGTCGAGTCTCGACATGTCCACAGCGTCGAGGTTGTCTGGAGAGAGAGAAAAAAATTGTGCTTCGAAGAAGTAGAACTTCTGCACGTGACAGCTACTTTTGCAAACCAAAGTGCGCCGAAAAGTACTGGAGACAAATCGGACACAGTAAGATAAGTAATCTAGCGATCGCACAAGCCCGGCATGTACATTATTGTCATGTCTATAGATACGAAGGAGTCTTATCGGCATATTAAGGAGTTACTATGCCTATAACACTTATTCGTATTCAAATCCAAAACCCAAAAAGTAGGATGAAACAGGAATCTGCTATAGCTAACAAATAATACGCATAGTTCTTTCTGAATTCCTGCCCTTCCTAGCTTCTTCGTTTCATCATTCGTTTCTAACATCACGCGACAGCTATGCATACTTACTTACGTGAACAAACCATCAATATTAGGAAGACAACTATCGACCTTACCGTCTACAGCGGTCTGCAAATACGATGCTATTTCTTCCGTAAAATTCACCAGCAATTCTTCTGTACTCTAAAAATTTGACAAACAAGAATGAATTTACAAAGATCAGGTAAAGAAATGGAGCATTAGCCTGTTCTCTTAGGTAGTGCTTTGCATATTCTTGGCGCTAAATTCGCACGCACAGATAATGAACAGAAAAAAGATCGTATTTATATAGATAGATGGATAGATAGATAGATAGATAGATAGATAGATAGATAGATAGATAGATAGATAGATAGATAGATAGA
>QQSS02209398.1:0-11527 GCA_003687565.2 Craspedacusta sowerbii
CACTTATGTGCAAATCGAAAGACAAACTGCTATCTATTTTTATCCCAAGAAGAGTAATCCAGTTTTCTGAATAAACCTCTTTGTTTCTTATGCGCAAGGTCTTTGGTGGGTTAGGACGGCTAGATGTCTTATCGTATTTAGTCTAGGGATCGCCTCTCCAAATCCTTATCTAAGACGTGCCTTAATTTAATTTTCCGCATTTTTAAGGCATTTTAGTTTTCAAGGCATTTTTAAGTATCCAAGCAAACAGTTGTTTGCGTAACACGTTTCAGTTGCTAAACCCCATGAAGCATGATTTTATCAGAAGCAGCATGTTCTGAGGAAAATACGCAGTCATACCTTGATGTTTTTATAAAACTAATGAGGCCAATGGCTTATAACTATTTGCCTCCAAGGAAACACCATGGCTCTCACTGCAAACTCATTTTTATCGCTCAATACCGGCAAAGTCTTATTTGTAATTGCCAAGGTCAGCGCTTGTACAATTAGCAGTAATGCTTGTATAATATGGCTGCATGAAAACATTGCATTTTACCAGCTTCAGCAGAAATTGACGGTGTAGGACGGAGCAAGACCACGGAAGACGGCAGCTCCAACGCGGCAGACACGACATTAGCATCCACAACCAAATGGCTTTTATGATGGTAGTTCAGAGTATAAGGAAACGACCTAAAGAAATGACAAGATTGCAAGACAGTTGAAGCTCCGAACCACAACAATAAACGTATGTGGAGGTGATAAAATCTACTTAACGTGTCTCTATGACAGGAGGCGGAAAAATACAAAAAAAAAAAACATAGTTAGGCTCATATCACACGAGCGCGTATATTGTAAGTCGGCCAACTTCCTCACTTCCTCCATTCCCCCAACGTCAGACGCATTTCGCCGTATGGGGCTCATCACTAACATGCTCGGGAACCGAATGGTGAGTTTTTTAACTTGGCCGATTTCCAACGTATGTGCTCGCTTTGATATGAGCCTGAACATGCGGTATTCGGCGCCCTAGGCGACACCAAACTTTACAGTTTTGTAAACATGTCTCTGAACTTGTTAATTATACGATTGGCAGGTACGACAAAGTCTTTTGTTATAATTATGAAATATTCCATTAAGCCCACTAATACACTTGAGGAGAACATTATTCTTAATTATTCAAATAAAGATAGCCTAATGATGTTTTATTTAAAAGAGAAACTTTTACAAGATTTTTAAGTTTTTTTTTTCATATTGAATGACAGATCTTGAGAATTGTACGTGCTGCTTATTTTGAGCAAAATGGATAGCACCTGGGCCTATAAATCATCAAAATAAGCTCACTGCTTAGCGCATTCGCAAACATCTAGTGTAACAACTTTAAAGGTTCACCGTACAATAAATGCATTTAATCATTAATTGAATGTACTAAGGGACTTTCCAAAAGTTTAACGGACGGAAGCTACTTTTCATAGTAACTTTAACGATTAATGCATAACGGTAGTTACTTTTTGAAAGAACGATGCCCGACTATGGCTCCAACAAAAATAGTTATTCTCCACAGACCAAAACGAGTCATCGCTCATAATCAGTAGAGAGGGACAACCGAACTCAATCATGAACAACTCAAAGCGTTAAGATAATGAACACCAAATTATTACTCGAACACTCAACGGCATAACGTTAAAACAGCCTTCGAATGTGACAAACCCCGGTTTAAAAAAATAAGATCTCTATACCTTTCAAACTTGCCAATCTTTCCGGATTCAAATATGAAGTCAAGTCTGGCAACTGATGCAGCCGGAATCACTTGAGAAAGTGGTGATGTTTGTCGGAGTTCTCTGCAATCAAGCTGAAAATAATATCGGACAAACATTCTTTAAAAGAATTGCAGGCCAACAAAACAAACAGAATATAGGCGACTTTGTACCCGTGTGAACAAAAACTATCCTGGAAAAAGCAATATGATATTCAAGCGTAAGAATAGAGTCGACCTTTAAGTTTTCAAATGTACAAGGCTAAATAATCTGGCTTTGTCGAGTGCGCTCACAGCCAGAGGGTAGACAGCTACAGGAAGCTAAAGAGTACCATGCAAGTACAGAGTACACCCCCCCCCCAAATAAACCCAGTACGTCGTTTCCCGGTTAAACTCTCCCCATACCCCCTTGATCCGAGAAGATTTGCAACTTGTACTAGTTCTATATGAACATACACCAAATCCCTACAAAATCGACCATAATTTGCAGCATGGCAGCCAGCCAACCAGCATTAACCTACCTCGACTTGAATATAAATAAACCGGTTAAGATTATTAACGATCTTTACTTCTTGTTCACAAACAGAGCGAACGCATACATCGCCGAAGTCAATTTGCTTTGGCTCTAAAGACATAAAATCGATTATGAAATACAAGAACATACACCCATCGCATCTCCATTCGGGAATTCAATAAAAATAAATGTATACCTCAAAAACTTAAAGAAGATATTGCATCAGCGAGCTTGAAACAAAGCAATGAACGCTGATACCAATCATTAATTATATCTCTTGCCGATTTTTTGGACAGACATCAAATTTCTTTTTGTCGATCACATGTCAAGTTCTTGTTTATGGTGGATGAATAGCTCCAAATGCTAGGCATCCAGAATTTTCATTATTTAAACTGCGTGCATGCACAATACAAAGGTTCACGCCGCAGGTCAACTATATTATCATCAACGCCACTGAGATTGCAACTTTGTTCACAGCATACACAACCAAGTTATGGAGCATTCATATAAAAAATAGAACAAATTCGTGCCACCATGACACAAAACTTACCTATCGAAACTTGCAAAAGTTCTTGAGGTGACAAGACCCTGGCACAGTCATTCTTCTCCTCAGCTGTCATAGGAACGGCTTTAAGACCTTCAAGAACCTGAACAAAAATACATAAAAAGCTATAAACTTTCCACAACAGAAGAAAAAACTTTCCAGAAAATGACCATTAAAAAAAAACACATCGCGACTGCATCATATCTTTAAACTTCAAACGACGTCATGTTATTGACAAACCTCGACTGAATAAAATATTTACGATAGGAGAAACTTATACCGGCTTATTGACAGCCTTCTGTTTGCAATTGTCAAGAACTTTAGAGCTAAGCATCGCGTCTTGCTTGCCAGTTCTCACGATAGGCCCTTCTAAAAAAAGCAATCGGTAAAACATGCACGCTATGGCACGGGTAGCCATAGCATGAGTAAGGCAAGTTTAGATAATGATGTTAAATCTTCCGCTTTAAGTTTTAAGGCATGGAATATACTCATTAAAATAGCATCAACTGTTTTAAAATCAGAAAGGACTTAGACACGGTTATGCTCAGATGAAACCAAATAAGAACACCAAAATTCTATAAAATTTTTAGGCGCTGTTGTTTGCATTTCAACTAGTGGATACCAAAAGTTTACCATTCAGATTGACTCTCTGAGGTGACAAACTACTGCAACAGCTACGTGTTCCAACTAGGCATGGTTTTCATGTGCTTAGGCCTTGTGCATGTTTTCACGACGAGCTCTCAGATGATACATGGCTGCTGGCATAGTTCTACATCATTCCTCTCATTTAAAATAAAATTTACGAAGTGGCGTAAGAAAAACACATTTGTAAAAAACAGCCTCAAAAAGAACAAGAGCACTTCAATTATTTTCGCTTCCAATTTACCCACATAAAGGCAGTGACTTCTACTATTAAATCCGAATAGATGTTGCACTGAATGCCTTGAATATATATAGGGATACTGATAGCAGTATTGTAACAACACCATATACTAATGAAGCACATTTATAATTGAATGGAGACAGAGAACTGAACACAAACCTGGTTTTGCTGTATCAAGAGCGTTCTTTACCATGAGCCTTTGCGGCTCCAAGCCACAAGCAGGAGGTATGCCGAGATCGATGCTATTGTCTAGTTGCTGGTAAGCTCTGCAAAGTAACAAAGCTCGACGAGATAGTCTGCAATAACTCATGACAAAGAAAATCTTTGGGATCGTGAATAATCAGCTTTTATTTATGCAGAATAATTATGCGGAATCAAAAAAATTCAAAATTACAAAACAGCATAATACCACAATATCATAGGCAGTCATGACCAAGCCTAGCAATAAGGAAAAAAAAATAAAAGAAAATAAAAGAAATGCTAACCAACAAACGTACAATGCGTTCATTTTCTTTTCCCTAACTTGCCGATTCGTGCGCAGAAGTTCAACATACTGTTCCTGGTGTTTCTGAATCTCGAGTCTCTGCTCATCACTGTAACTGTAGTCCGAGTCTACGTAGGTATAGCGGGGGGCTTTCGTGAACTTGGTTCTGCAAGTGCAACAACAGCAGAAGATTGTGCGACATCCGTCAAAAAAAGACCAACATAAAGAAGCACGAAGTACATTATACAAGTTCCTTTAAATGAGGCATTTAGTCCAATGCAACTTGAATAAAACACAGCGTCTACAATATGTGCATGTAATAAATTAATTTACGATCAGGAAATAATAGAAATACGTCATCTCACCTAACAAGTTCGTGTCTGTTGCTTGGCCTTATACTGGTCGCAAGGTCGTTAGGGTCTGCAGTTCTCGCCAGTACAGATGCCGGATCGATTTTGCAATCCTTTATCGCCTGCAGCGCGCTTGCATCCGCTGACGTCCCTGTATCACTCGACATGAAAACTTGCAAGGATCCACTCTTGCTGTTGCTTGGTGCAACGCCGCCCACTTCGCTTGATTCTCGATTCATTCGAATCCTGGTAGCTGACAAAGACAAAGCATGCCGCTGTCCCAGTGCTGATGGACATGAACCCTCGACCTGCAAATTGTGTTTCACAATCGTACACTTTTTAGGCACAGATCCAGTGGTTGCCACATCGTACAATTCACCGATCAAATGGATTTCCATGTTTCCTTTAAAGTTACCGATCTGGTTTGGTTGGAACGTAACATGTAGATTGACAATGTTATTCGGTTCAATGAATCCACAGCTTGGTTCTGCATGGAAGTGTGCCCTCTTGGCAATCGCGTAACTCAGTGGCAGATCAGGCGAGTCATTTCTCAGCTTTACACAACAAGTTTTTATGGCACCAGCTGCACATTCCCCAAATGTCAGCAAAGGTGTTGGCAAGATAGAAAGAAACACCGGCAGAGCAGTACCCGTCAAGGCCACTTCGACCTTCATTTCTAAAATAGGAATGGGCATCACTTACCACAAATGCTGATCTCTATGCATGGAATGCTACGAAATACAGACTTGAATCTGGTGAAGCAGTAGATAAAGCAAGAGCAATGCTAGGTCTCGGTAAATAACGAAATAATTCAAATAGGAAACAAAGACTTATCAAATTCGAGTTGCTTTCGTTAGTGTAAGAAATTCAAATTCAACACGGACCATACTAAGACTAAGCAAAATCTTGACATTGATTAACAATTATGTGTTGATTCTGATAAATTCTGCCTGGTGTTACTTGTACTTCATCAGAATTGGCTATGCTACATTATTCTCTATAAAATATATAAACAATCAGCAGTATTCTGATCTGGCTGGAAGCAAAATGCAGTCTCCATACTATTACAATATTACCATGTTACTAAATAATGCAACAGATAACATGTGTCTGTGTGCTAGTGTGCTTTAATATAATGCATCAGCTTTATTTTCAATGGCATACAGAGCTCTTGCAGCACAGAAAAAAAAACTTACTAACCTTCGTCAGAACTGCACACGATGCCTGCAGCTTGAATGTGCACAAACAAGGCATAGTCTTTTCTAGGTGGGGGCTTGTCAGAATTCTTCCAGCCAGTCTTGCTTTTCTTGAAGCGAGGGCTAAATTTGAATGCAACAATCTTCTTTTCGTAAGGGTCCAAGGTACCATGGCTCGGACACGCAGTCACCAGGTTGGAGATGTCGCCTTCGGAATTAAGCACGGCAGTGGTTTCCTCGATTGAACTTGCCACAGACTTTAAGTTAACTCCCTACAAAAGTACTGGCAATGCTCCAGACAAGCAATGAAAATTTTTCGTGTCATGATCAAGTAAAATTTGAACCAATATTTTGAAGCGATCATAATTTTGAGAGGTCGTGCGCATCATAGAGGAAATGTTCGCATACTAAATAACAATGGTTATCATTTACTCGTTTAATGAAAACACGTTTCGCCTCGTCAGTTACGGTCTCCTGGTCTAATACCACTGGACTGTACCCTAACGCTAGCTCGCTTTCTTCCAATGCAAAGGATCTTTCCTAAGAAGAGCTACTTTCCGATGCATCCATTTTGCGCTAACCTTGAGCGTCATTTGAGAAAGTAAGTTTTAGCTCTAGTCCCTTTTGATGACTTTTCTGTCGGTCTGCAGTCTCGATGTATAATTTCAGCTTGTATTATCAAAGACAGAACAGGATGCAGCTGCTACCGCTATTTAAAAAGCTTTCATATCTACTCGAGTAGTATTAAATTACGATTTCAGACTACAAGAAATGCTGCGACAAAGACCCGAATTGAAGCCTGCCTAGAAATAGGCCTCTGAAGAAAAAGTCAGGAACAATACTGCTCATAAAGATGTCACGATATGAGAAACATGCAAGCTCACCAATTCTTGGCCTTCAGCATCTTCAACAAGGACAACAACAAAACCAACTTTTTCTGGACCAGCATTATATAAATGAAAACGCTTGAAAACGTCAGTGTCATAATAGCAACTTCCGAAACGAATGCACTCAACAGGCACGTTGGAATCTGCATCTAGCAACTGCAAAGCTCGATGAACAACATTCACTTGAGCTCGAATGATCGCGTCCTCCTGGCCCTCCAGATGAACTCTAAACAGAACCGTGTCAGAAACTAAAACAAATACCACAAAACAAAACAACAGTAAAAAAAACGATTGAGGAGCTATTTCTACGTCAAAACGTGGATATTGAAAATCTATTAGCATTACGACATACGATACAAAGGCTTTGACGTATCAGGACCGAGACAGAAGAGTCCGGCTAGAGGCGAACCACGACGACACAGACGAGCAAACGCTCAAGGAAGTCGAAACTTGACAAGACCAAGCCTAACTAATCTTGATGAACTTCGAGTCTAAGATGATTTTTTTCTTAGAACCTGACTTGATATGATTCAGAGCAATCTACTATGAAACGCCCACCTCCATTTTATCTTAAGAAAAGTTCGGATTGATGCCGTTTAACAGTGTAGAAAACTTGCGAAGTAAGCACATCTAAATCGCCACGTCCGTTACTCTGTTCCTAGCACTACAGCACGGCTGTCCCGTTTAAGTATAACTGAAACGGAGAGGTCTGCCGGCGGCATAATGACTCGAGCCACAGCCAGAAAAGACCGATGAGTTTTAGCCTACCGGCCGAGCGTACCTGGTCCGTCCTTACAGGCAACCCCTCAGACTAGGTAAGCCGGTGGTGGCGTCACAACCCTTCTGAAAGGGGTGGGGGATTAATACAGAAACCATGATGAATACAATGTATTGAAGCCATGAATTTGACCTTGGCATGCAGGATACGCAACTGAACTCTGGCACAAGAGTATGTAACGGCATTAGATTTTTATGGATCTTAAGATCCTTAAGGTCACCCGTTCAAGGAACCACGTACGGCTGAAGAAATCTATCATCTATCTTCAAAGCAGAACTCAAGATTCGGTTCATTGAACGCGAGGTCCCTGAATAGTCCAGGCAGCGGATCCCGAGCGTAAAACCGAATCTTAAGAAGACGGGTGCGGCAGGAGTAAGTTGTCTGGTGTGCAACCCGGTGCCACCAAGAAGTCTATTGCCGCTGTTAGCGAACGAAAGCGAGCCGCAGGTTTAGCCCGCCGCGACCAAATCGTTACGCCGCAGCACTTCGTCTAACTTCGGCTTAAGAATTAGCAGCCCTTCGTTGACGCAGTCATTAAACTCGGTGATGCGGTGATTGAACTGGCTTGATTCCTTCTCTATCCGGGCAGCCATCTAACGAGCGACATGGTCGGCCGAGATCCGCAGATGAATCGATATTGACATGTGTTAGATTATGAGAGCTTGATAAGAAACCCTGGAATGAACCCGAGTATCGCTGAAGACGCAACTGCAGGTTTTCTACGGTAGCGCCATATCGAAGATGAGCAAGCCGCAAAGCTGAGACCCGGAACCTCAAGGACGAGAAAGAGCGTCTGAATGCGTTCGAGACCACGTGATCACGTTGGGAAAATGTCGGAATCACGTTAGCCGCACCAGTCCTGCCGCCGCCCTATGCCGCTTCCAAGAAGTTTGGCATACGATCAAGCGGGACCTGAACACTCCTCTCGGACCAGACAGACTTCCGGCAGGACTACGAGCTCAGAACGATCTGTGTAAATTGGTTCAGGACGCACTGCCATGACCATCGAGTCTGGCGCGGCCTCATCGGAGCTGCGATTCGAGTTGACGAACCAAGCGCATCCTGTCTGGATCAATGTAAGCAAACATCCGTTACAACTCTGGGTCACCATGTTCTTAAGGGTGGCATTAAGTCAGAAAAAAAAACAAGAGTATTGTATGAACCTTTAAGACAGATGCGATTCAGACACAAGATCAACCAACCAACAAGGGGAGGCTCCATGTTGCAGTTGGTGGTCAAGCAAGTTTTGCGACATTAATGCCAACCCTTCTTGAGGAACCACCCCTTCCTAAAAAAACCGAACCGACGACAGTGCCACTTCATCGTCTGTTAGGATGGTCTTCAAAAAGAGTGTCGCCTCCAAAACGACAATGCCGCCATGACATATTCAAGATAATCACAGTATCTACCAGTAGCCCGAGGCAACCTTTGTTAGCACTAACCGATCTCAAAGCAACTTCAAAGATTCGCTTAATTTCCGACGACATTTATTATAACTGACAATCAATGGACTGCGCATTTGAGGAAAATCCAGGCTATTGCAATATCAACAACGTAAACCAAAGCAACAACAACAACAGATGCAGCAACAACGACAAAATTAACGACAACAACAATAATTATAACAATATCAACAACAGTATGAAGAGTCTGAAGGCCAAAAAATTCTGAATTTATGTCCCGGACAGAAACACGACTGAAATGCTTAGCAGAGTTGTGAAATGATACAACTAAGAGACTAAAGACTAGGCTATTGAGGTCATGCAGAGACAAAGAAACACCACTAACTAAAACGTCATTAAGCAGAATAATTTATTTCACGAATCAGCACAACACAATGAGCAGTTTCCCAGCTTGCAGATTCTAGGTTAAATATAACTCGCTCTGCATGCCCAGAAAAACTTGTCCAAATGGTAACAACTTACTTAACTTTCCGCTTAACTTTTCCCACACACTTACTGGTGAACTCAAACTAGAAAGCAAATTCAAAGCAAGCATCATTAAAGAGAAACAAAATATGATAATGAAGAGAAATTGAAAAGCAATGAAGACAACCCTTGGAATAATCAGATCAAGATCATTTAAGGATTTTAAGGATTATAAGGATTTTGATAACTGAGTTTTAGGGGTGGTTTGGAATCAATGCAGGATGTAGCAACATGTTTTCACATCTCTGGTTCAGCTTTTTGCAGCTTTTCTAATAACTGACAGTTCTGCTATTTGGTCATATTCAAGTATTAAAACACAAGTCCCATTCCAAACAGTTTAAATCCAAGATCCAATCTGAGAAAGTGCATACACATAAGATAGAAAAGAGCAGAATAACAATCTTACTCTTATAGGCTGTGAGTAACCACCATGAATAATTCCCTCTGTAGGAATAATTCTAAATGGCCATGCATCATTGACGGAAATAGTAAAACTTCCATCTTTTGATCCATGGTTTAAAATAGCTATTTCCTTAGTCAACACCTGTCCGTCTGCAACCGTAGTTCCAAAGTCGACTAGACCACTTATTTCAAGAAAAGATTTTGGTGCGAATCTAAAAGCAAATGTGATTAAGTACCCACAAGCATAACAACTCAGTTTCTTTATATGAAACTCCCTTTTTGGCATTCAAAGTATCAAATTTAGCAAACAAAAATTTCCTAACAAATTTTCATAGACAGCAACCTTTACTTTAACCTATAAAGTAGTTATTAAAAAGCCTTTTTTAAGATAGAAAGGTAGAAATGTGAATATGCATGCAATGGTGATTTTTGTGTTTAACTTGTATGCATGTGACCTCATACATACGCATAAATTGGGATCTGCACAGCTTCATCATCAATCATGATAATAACTCTGTCTTCACAGTCTTCATCTTTAGTATTGAAATATTCAACAAGTGCTGATACCTCAAGCCCCGGAGCTATTGTTTTTGCAGAATATTTACACTTCAGAGTGAAATGCTGAAAAAAATTAATATTAATTTTAGATACATTAAATCACACAAAGAATATAATTAGATAATGCCAGAGTACATTAATCACATTCTTGACCTGCTCACTAGCAACGAAAAATTTTAATAGCGCATCCGAAATATTACAGCATACTTTTCATCACCAGAGTCAAAATTTCTAAGCCTTATAGTCATCCACTTAGCCAATTCAGCAGTGATAAGCATGAAATCAAAAAGCAATCAGAATGCACGAATGGAAAACTAAAGCATTTATCTACTTAGAATGGCAGCAGTTGCAGTTTTACGTAAAAACTTACCTGAGACAAGGGAGCTACAAAACGAATGTGCCTTGAAATTTTACTGCTATTTTGTGCATAAATACTCATCTGATGAAGAACGCCAGAATCTGCCTCCATAAACTCTACCTTAGGAGGGTATATTTTTACTCCAGCTTTGCTCTCCATGCCAAAAATTCCTTGAAATGGTTTTCAGTCTAAACTCAATGCAAACCAGGAAACTGCAGAATAGTGAGATTTGGGAGAACTAAGTTACTATTTTATGTAGTGGAATCGCATGGACGCGATCTTTGACCTCTCCAAACGAGGCGACATGTCAGTTCAACCGCCGCGAAGTTTGGCGACTCCATAGCGACATGAGCTCTGACGTTATATCCCATCCTCTCGAAGTAGACAATAAGCCAGAGTTGGCTCTTGGACTGTCAGTAAGGTTTAACCAAGTTAACACTCACTAACTTCTTTCTTGTTTCAGCATCACTCCACGCGGATGCACTTACGGATCTACCAGATGAAAATGCACTGGACCAAATCGGCCATGTACTCTTTGATAAATGATGGAAAACTTCGTTTTCAAATCCTCGCACTTTTACAGGGCAGATCCTGGAAGCCAACACAGGGACTGATTGCAAGCTGCAGAAGAACTTGTATTGGTTATGTATGGTAATTATCGGAAACAAGTGGAGTGATAAACCTCCCTAAGTTAAACAGCTGCTACAACAACAAGACTTTATCTTCCCAACAAATGCATCGTATCCAAAGCAATCATATGACGGATCATAAAGTTCCATCGAAACTGCAAGTATTAGAAGAGACTAGAGACCGACCGAAATTCGGTTTCGGTTTCGGTCTCGGCGCCGAAAGTCGCAAAATACCTAGTTTCGGTAAAATTTCGGTTTCGGCCGAAACGAAGAAGCTGACTTTCGGT
>QQSS02209409.1:0-11526 GCA_003687565.2 Craspedacusta sowerbii
TATATATATATATATATATAATATGATCTTAGACATTGGTCTTTTCAATGCTGTGAAGCGTATAACTTAACCACTGCGATCGGCCTCAGGTTGTTGGGCTCGTCCCCACGTGATGCCGATGCGCTTCAAGCTCTGATGCAAGTCGACCTCCACCGTACAGGATTCCCACCACCCTTGCCGGTTTCCAAATCAGAGCGACCTTTGGGATTCGGTGCTGTACCATTCGTAGAACATGCCCGGCGATTCGCAGTCTTCGTTCGGCCGCGATGACGTACTATAGTCCTTCCATGCTGCTTCTCGGCAAGACCTGTGTTTTGGGAGATATGATCGAGATTCCTGATGCGCAGAATGCGTCGTAGGCATCACAGTTCGTCGAGCTGGCGAGTGAAAGCTACAGTCACCTTCAAAACCTCGCACCCGCAAGTGGCGGTTGGCATGATACCGTACAAGCTAAGTTTGAGGAAGAGGCTGACCGTTGAGCTTGTTTGGTGGTAACTGGTTCAAGCCGAAGATCTCCTTATCCGACACACTACGTTCTTGTTAAGCCTGTTCAGATAGGTAAACTGGTCAACTTCAAGCAATTGGTGTTGCCCGATGTTGATCGGGGCCATGTTAGAGTGAGCATGACCGCAGTATCGCATGGCTTTCTTGCTCTCAAAGATAGTCCTTGAGCTAACTTGGTTAGCACGAACGCGAAGGAGAAGTCTCCACGTCGAGTTAAATTTGGTCGCGAAGGAATCCGATCCTTAAGCGTTACCAATGCAGCAACATTAGACAATGTTACGCTCTTCCTTCCTTGAACCTATTTTCTAGGGAGCTTAATAGCTATATTAGGTTGATGGACGCAGCGGACATACCATTCCTTGCCTTTGTTAGATACGTAAGCATGCACCTAATCAATTGCGTCGAAGGTAAAACGAAATGCTGAAGCTTAAGGTGCTATATCGTCGTGACTATCCCTCAGCGCGTCGTTAGTGACTCGGATGAACACTTCCGATTCAATGAAGATAGTTGGATAACACGACTACAAAAGTTGCACTCAGAAGGCATCAACGTTCGAGTGTCACCAATGGTAGAAACATAGCTTTGTTCTTTGGCTAATATTATGTTTGGCAAATATTTTATTACCATAGTTTACCTCCCTGTTCCATTGTGGTTATAGGCAGATAGCTATCGAAATCTGCTTTTTTCAAAACATGGTTTTAGCTTTGGTCTTGCCTAGCAAGGGTACGGCTTGAAATTTGCATCTTACTTACTTATTGTCAGCTTTGACGAGCCATCAAATTGCAGAACTAGCTCTAAATACTATGATATCGAGGAGCTTAATGAATTGAGCATAGAGCAAGAAACATCCCTGGGCTTCATACACGTAAACTTAGCATCTTTAACAAAGCAACTGGATGAATTGACAATGTTGCTCTCATTAGTAAAATATAAGTTTCCAGTAATTGATATTTCCGAAACGCGCCTAACAGAGCTTATAAGAATAACAAGTTGCGTCGACTTGCCAAATTACACCTTCGTTGACTCGAAAACGCTAACGAAAGCCGGAGATTTTGGTTTTTATATTCACAATTTCCTCCTCTCTAAGGCTACCATAATACGCTATCATCTATTCCTTCAAGCTGAGAATGAAGCTTAAGACGTTAAGTATGGAGTTCCACAAGGTTCTTTGATGGGACCATTGCTATTCCTAATATACATCAACGACCTACGGCATTGCCTATCTAACTCGACAACTCACCACTGTGCTTCTATGTGACTCGTCCTTAAAGGTTATCCGCAAGTCCTTAACTAAAGACCTAGAAAGTCTTTTTGACTGGCTATGTACATATCGGCTTACATTGAATGCCAAAAAGACTGACCTTGTACTTTTCAAGCCACCTAGCAGAAAAGCTGACTTCCGGCTCACAATTGTCCTTGGAGGCACAAATTTATTGTTTTCCCACCAGGTAAAGTACCTAGGGGTCTTGATTGACGAATCCTTGACTTGGAAGCCACAGGTCACAGAACTCTCTAAGAAACTGACCCGAATAGCTGCAATATTATTAAGGATGCGCCCTTACGTACCGTTTCATACCCTTAAGAGTCTTTACTACAGCCTATTTCAATGCCACCTGACAAATAGATGCCTCGTATGGGGTTTTGCTAGTAAGACGGTCCTACACCCTCATTTTACGGCGATAAATCATTAACTGTCGCTGGCAAACACTCTAAATAAGTTGATTGACTTAGAGATTACCCTCTGTACTAGTAAAGCATTATACAAGCGACAATTATTTTCTCTCCTTACTTCAAAGTATTAGATTATGATTACATACAGCTGCATGTTCAAACTTATTCCCGTCTGAGACAACTATATATTACTGTCTTCGACAAACCACTCGACCCGCATTTCTCAAACTGTGACAGAAGCTGTTGAATGATGTTGATTTAGAATTGCTTTTATGATTTCATTTCGCATACTTCTCTCGAGAAGTATTAAGGAGGCTCTTCAACTCTGATTAGCTTTGCTAAGAACATTCCTCCTTCCCAATTGTGTGACACAATTTGACAACTCTTCTGTTAATTATAATACGCACTTTTCGGGAAAGAGATGTTGTTGTTGTTGTTGTTGTTGTTGTTGTTGTTGTTGTTGTTCTTGTTGTTGTTGTTGTTGTTGTTGTTGTTGTTGTTGTTGTTGTTTACGAACGGCCTCATTTGATTTGTAAACTTTAATGTACTTGATGATATGTAGGAAGCCGAAAAAGTCATTTTCTAATTGTGGTATGCACTAGCATGTTCATAACTGTGTTTTATTAGCCCAGTCTCAGTGCACTCACATGCCATCCATAAAAGACGTCCACAGATTTTTGCGAGTTTTTTACCATTCTCCCTTTGTCCACGCCTGCACTTTTGTCGGATCCCCTCCCCTCCACCCTCTGTTGTGGACACCCACACCTGACGAAAGCATATTATTCTGAGAAAGGTTTTGCACAATAAATCTATACGCAATAGTATGCCATGGCTGGACTTAACTGAATTCAAAATCGTCGACACCGAACTGTAAGATACCATACAGAAACTTCTGATTATGACGCAGAAACAAATACCCTCTACTGTTCGTGGCTAAAAGTTCAATACAATGACTGGGCTAAATGTTGAAGAGTACCAATCTAATACGCGAATAAGAGCATTATTATTATATAGAGGCAGAACGATTAAATGGAAAATAATAAAGTTCGCATAGATGTCTGACAACCGTCCTCCGAGTTTACCGTGTTAATGCATTTAAGCAGGCCGACAGTACCTAATTTCACCGCGAGGCAAGAATTATGGAAAAACTAGAATTCAAAAATAGAACTCAGCTAAGGCTGGTAAAGTGATGCAGTGTCTCGGCTAATGCTAAAAATAATTACACAGTTGCAGCAACAAGACTAATTATTAATTCACAATTAACAACATGCTTCTCAGTCAGGTAACCATTTCGACTATAGCCGTACGAACAAGTTGCGTGTAAGTTATGTTTGAGTCGCCGAGTCGGTCAATGCTTGAATGTTTAGCTGATTCTTCGATCAGATTTGCTATTGCGATTGCTCAGGCATGAAACATTGTGATTGTCGTACGCCCTTTGGCAGTCGCCTGTGATATGGAACATTTGCTGCAGGAACAGATACGGTTGTGAATTTGTCCAGTTATAGATAGACCATGCAGATCGAAAGGCATGCTGCTGTGATGATGATTAGGTTGCAGACCACTAAGTGCAAGCCTCTGCAACATCGATCGATAAGTACCACTAATGCTCTCAAAAGCCACAGTCGCGTCGCCTGCATCGTTACAGACCGAAGATGCTTGTGCTGGGATCCAATATATGGGAAATACTTCATGGAATTTTCTATTCTGTTTGTCTATGACCGCAGCAGGTTGCATCATTGCATTTGACAATCTGCAGGAATTACAGTGACTGCTGCTTACTATGCCAACGCCACTTTGCAGTGGGAGCAGGAAGATTACAGCAGGTCGTGTTGTCACAATAACATATCGTGCATGTACATCCAAGCCTGACCCCAAACTTCAGCCAGCAACTCTCCTAGTTTATTAAATTAGCTTTCTCCAGGTCTGCATCTGTGGTCTTACCACTGCCATCTAACTGATGAGAAACAAAGGCATTCGTGAGGAAGAATAAGACTAGATTAGATTAGATAAGATTATGATGTCACGAGGCCATGCATCTCTCTACTTTGTTGTAAGCACTATGACTCGGTGCATGTCAAGCACCTTGTGTGACAATCATCAGTTCCTTAACTATTTCGTCCAAATGTCCTAATACTTCTCTCTAATCCTCATAATACTTAATTTGATATTAACACTTCTGATAGCCTTTATGTCGCACGGACTACTGCTATTCAGAGATGCTCAATTACAACAAGGAACCTCAAGGTTCATAGACTTGGTGCTTTTTCGTATTTCCACTGGAACTTAAGCCGTATTGTAACTGATGATTTTGTTCTTGTTCTACTATTGTACAACTATTCCTGTCTTCGCTATATCGATTTTCTGCCACAAATGACACCTCAAACCGCGGAGTACTTATCATTTACAAGGAATCCTTGGCTTTAAGACCCCGAGTTGACTTGGAGTTCTCCAAAGTATTGTGTGTCAGATTCAGCTGCGCAAAAGGACGTTTTTCTTTTGGGCAGTATGCCGCTCTCTTATCCAAAATAATAGGTCAGTTCTTACTAGGCTCAATAAGACTTTGGTTAACCCATAAAACCTCAAGACTGTCACACTTATTATGAACTTTTATGCATCAAATCCGCTTGGAGAGTGATTAAAAGAGTAAACAGAAGGTCGGGTTTTCGTCAGCTCATTTCAGGTCCTACACATAAATCATGCTTCGACTTAGTATCAAAGTCACAGCCGAACTTATTTGTCGAATCTAGCATACCTCCTTCCCTGCAAACTAAATTTGCAGAGTATGGCACTATGGTATTGCATATCAAGACAAAACGAGGACTAGACTAAGAACTATCGAATTGGGTTAGGAATTTGATTAATATTATTCTGTTGTAGGCTACTCACCTACTAAGCGTAATCGAATATTCGAGGGAATGTGCAAGAGCGTGTTCTAGAGCCCTGCAGGGAGTGCCCCAGCGGGTTTCGATGGGAGTCAACCAGATTTTCCCACAGGGTCCCAGAGTGCCGCAAAGAGTGAGCCATTAGAAAAGATGACCATTGAAGGAAGTTAAAATCAACGATGTCGCAGAGTTTTGATTGAAGCCCAGAGAGAGCGTCCCAGGGAATGTGCCGCAGCGTCCCACAGCGTCCCACAGCGTCCCAGATCTTGTACAAGAGATCAGTGGATCAGCGTTTTCTAACGAGTGTCCAAGAAAGTTTCCCAGTGTGTCTCAAAATGCATGCCATAAGAAATGCTGACCCTTGATGGACGTACTCAACGGGGAGGATCCCAGGGATTGTCCGAATGTGTCCCAAACGTTTCCCGGGAGTGTCCCAGAATGTCCCGGCAATATCCCAGAGCGTCCCAGAGATGGTACCACAGTGTATCCCTCAATCACCAAAGTCTCGAAAGCGTCCTGTAACCGCTGACTTACTGTATCTCGTGTGAGTATGTGAATTATTTGACAGTTTGATACCCACTTATTGAGATACTAGAGTTGCTAAAAGAGCTATAGATCATGACTTTCTTGAAAACGTACAATCATTTGGATCACACCCAGAATGAATGCATGGGTTGCTTAAAGTGCACAAGATAAGCCATCCCTCACGTCCTATTTCCTCTTCAATGGGATCATACAGCTATTACCTAGCGTCGGAGCTACCTTCTATGCTCTCTAGCTTTTAGTCGATACACTGTAGGGAATTTCTTCGACATGGTTATGGAGTTGTCAGCTTTGAACTCCAGTCTATCTCACCTTGTAAGGCTTCATGTGTGATTTATTTTAAAACATCCGATTGCTCGAGAGTATTCACTAATCGAAAAATTGTGCTGGGCTTTGCAGGCAGTAGTTTTGAAAGTTATTGCAAATAGCATATTCTAAAACAGACTTCTATTATAACAAAAAAAAATGTATGATTCAGTATGGATGAAGCGAACATCTCTATGCGTTGGTTTGAACAAACGTCCATGAAAGCTTTAAATCAAGTTATTAAGGGTGATACGTCGGCGACTGCTTCATGATTTTTAGTAGGAGGTCGCGCAATGAGCGTTCTTCGATTTCGTTAACAAGTGCCATAGGAACATCAAGTTTACAAAGGAAGATGAGAAGAGATGCAATGAAGGTTTCTTCCCTTTTGTTGTTGTATAAAGTCGCGCAACAAACCTTCTTCGAATTCCTTAACACGTACCATAGGAATGTCAAGTTTACAAAGCAAGGTGAGAAGACAATGAAGATTTGTTCCCTTTTGTTGCTGTAAAGATTGTCTTGACATCAGGTGGTTTTCAGAAGAGTTCATCTTGTGAGCCTACCCACACTTGAAGATACACTCACGGGCACAGTTATACGCCTATGAAGTACAAAGGAAGTGCATAGATATTTGCCCAAACAAGGAGCTCTTCAATTTTGGCAGAGGCTGTACAGAAACAATCTTATAATAAATCAGTTATCGGAAGGATTGGTATACGTAGTTATCGAGAACTTCGTTAAAAAATTGTCGAGAATAGATAAGCTTACTTTGGCTGCACCAGTTGCTAAAGTACCAAGAGAGGAGTTTTTGCAGCGCTGCCTTTCTTTGGCTTTCTCTCTCCATCTCTCTCTCTCGCTCTCTCTCACACACACACACACATACACACACACACACACACACACACACACACACACACACACACACACACACACACACACACACACACACACACACAACACACACTCTCTCTTTTCCTCTCTCCCGCACACACATTGAGTACTTTTAACGGATGTTGGAATCTAAATTCTTTTCTTAATTTCGCCTTTCCGGAATAATTAAACAGACCGGAGTTCAATGCTTTCTCCTTTAGTTTTTAATGCATAGTGTAGCCGAACGGTCCGAATCTTAAGAAATAACAATGTTTCCAGTTTCAATTCGGATCTAGGTACATGTGCCATGCTATACTTAAGGACCGTATGTTGAAAGCGGTGACTTAAATAGGTGAGGTCATGTTTCGTATAAAACCGCTGCATCTATTATTACTTTCTTTTCAAAGTACATCGTCCTAACTTGTATTGAACCTCCAATTAACTTGTATTAAACCTCCAATTAGCGTCAACGATGACGCTCGGATAGGGCGAAACCAGTCCAGCGATGAAATAACGGAAGTACTGGAGAATTTCGGAGCCACGCCGAGTTCAAACTGTATGGCGTCATCTGGCTTGATCCTGGCTGCGTGGCATAGGCGTCGTTTGGTGGCACTAGTTACACCACCGCATAGCAAGAAAAGCATAACAATGTGCATGAGGCATCCGTAAGTGAATGAAACCAAACTAACTTCACATAACTGCATAGCTATGAAAGCATATACATACATACGTGCATATATATATATATGTATATATATACATATATATACATATATATACATATATATACATATATATATATATATATATATACATATATATATATATATGTACATCAAGTCATCCATGGTCAGTGCTCTACTCCGGTCAGAGAACACATGCTATCTTGTGACACTTATGTATAATTTTCGGATTTTAGTATTCTAAGTAGGGATCATAACAGCAAGGCCTTAAGAATCAAGGAAAGCCTTTTTATAAGACGTGATTTCCCGACTTTGAACATCCAGGGTCAGTCATATCCTTTAAAATTGTTTTTATAGTTCTTTAAATTTCATTTGTTCTTGCATTTTATTAAAGTTGTGTCTCATAAGTTTTCTGTTTGTTCATAGCCTGAAGATGGCAATAGATTTTGTCGGAAGCTCGTAAAAATGAGGATTTTTGTTGAAGTCAATATATTTCATGGTGACACACATGAATATATATATATATATAAAGTAAAACGACATGCTCAGGTCAAAATTTGCTGATATCTTCGACACCAGTTGTGTCTTTGCTAGGCACATTGCAAACGCCACTAAAACTCCCCTCAAAATTACTAATAAAAAAGCTGGTTTGTAGATACAGATAGGTATGTAGGCGATAGTAAGGTATAGGTTAATACGTGGGAATAGACTTGCACGGATTTATTTATAAGCTACCGCTGATAGGTCGGAGTAACTATTGGACGAGAGTGTTTCAATGGCAGAATTAGGTAAAAGGAGTGATATTACTAAGGGAGATTTTTGCCACATGATTTTGTCATTTTTTCGAATGCAAGCTGCAAGATCCACTGCCAGATAACCGTAAACCCAGCAAACTTGTGGATTATCACTATGGATGTTACATCCTTATGACCCAATATTGGTCACGAAGACGTTATCTCAGCATGCAAGGATTTTTTACAAATGCGTCACGAGAAACCCGTTCCACTGCCACGCTCACCTCCCAATAAGAGACAGTGCTTGCAAGCAACACTATGCTAATCGACAACGGTTTGTTCCATCAGACGCGGGGCACAGCCATGGGCTCTCCCTTTGCTGTTAACTTCGTAACCACTTTTATGCGAAGATTTGAGTCGAGATTACTTAATAGCTATCAGCACATTCTTGAAAAGTCACCCATATGCTGGAACCGTTACAACGACGACATATTTTTGTTTGGAAAGGAAGAAGACTTATGACGCACTATTCTAAACCAACTTCTGCGCATGCTTACTTCAATTTGAAAATCGTTAAAACAGCTGCTTTCTGTGTGCATCTATGAGTGGCATGGACAAAATTCAAATAAAAAAGTCTGGAGAATCCTGTTGAGCAGGGCGTTATATGTGCTACGAAATGCTGCAAGCAGTTCAGAGACATTAAATTGCTTATCATCGGTAGACTTCATAGGCACGTGTCTAAGCATTAGAGTCACTCTTACCATTTCCCGTATGGAGGGGAAAAACAGAAAAGATGACGTAGTGCCTCGTGTAAGTTCAAAGAAAGCGTGCTACGTGATGAACTCTGGTGCAAATTGGAAGTTTCTGGAACCGTGAGATGCGAGGTATGTGGTAAGTTTGCAGGAGTTGAAATCTAGTAGATAGTTATTCATCTACCTTTCCGTGTTATTCCGCTCGACAAGCTTCACAAAAGAACACATGGCTGACTCGATGGAAAATCACATTAAAAAGATATTGCGTCTAATCCAACCCAAATTTGATGTTGATAAGCACAAAACATATCTTTCCTCTTAAATGTTTTCCTTCTTCGAAAAGCCGGCCATCTGCAGAGGACTTGATTTTGCCTGTCCAGAAAAACCAACCGAGCATGACGTGCTTGCATGTTTTGAACCAGGCTACTGGTTGCTGGGAGACAAAATTTCTGAGAACAAGAGACCCTATGAGTGTAGCTTTTGAAAGTCCACTGCACCAGAGTTTGCCTCAAAGGAAATGGATTTCCAGCCGAGAGCTCTCTCCCGGGCCATTGGTAAGCTACGAAAACAAATGGATATTGTCATAACCAAATCAGAGAAATGTTCTCAATTGTTCATCATGAACAAAGCGGAGTATTTGGAGCCACTAAAACAAGCATCTGTTCATGATATATTAAAGTTTAAGCCACCCAGCGAAACTAGTCCGAAATAGATCGGTTGAAGATGGCAATATTCTTGTATCGTGCGAAGTCACTGCCCTATATACGTACCACTTAAGGAAACAATCGACTTTATCCTGTACATAGCATTTGCTGATGACTGGTTCAACAAAACATGCAATTTCAACCTCAAGATGGCTGACCTTCGGAAGTTGCTCCTGCTTGCAACCAAAAACCAACTGTGTGTTATGGAATGGCCAACTTTATGAACAAGTGGATGTTGTGGCGATGGGATCGCCTCTGGGCCCGCTGATGGCACATGCTTTTATAAGATCGGTTGAAGAGAAGCTACTCGCCGAAAAGCCTCTTCCGTCATTCCACTGTCGATATGTAGACGACACTGTAACCATAATGCCTAGTATCGAAGAAGCAAATAATTTTTCGGCTATTCTTAACAGTTGCCACAGGTCTATCAAAGTAACAATAGAGAGCAGTAAAGAACGCCCTGGCTTTCTGTGGCATGATACTTTGCATATAAAATGGACGCTTGGCATACAGTACATATCGAAGGCCTACAGACATACGGCTACTACTTCACTTCCACAGCTTTATTAATTTAAAATTTAAAAAATGCCTAGTCAGGACAATATTGCATCGTGCCTACACGTACAACTCGGATTGGCAGAAGTTCGCGAGGGAGATTGACAACCTTTGAAACTTTTTCTCAGCACAGCAATACCCACGACCTATATTTGACGCTGTTTTAAATCAGTTTCTGATGTCAAAGTTTTCAAAGAAAAAAACGATATTTCTACAATTCAGCCCAAATATTCAAGCATTGTTATACCGTACAAAGGCTACAAGCAATCCCTGTTTATAAAGGAACGCTTAAATCAATTGACGGCGAAAGTAGGGGCAGTTGACCTACCCATCTTCGTCAGTAGGAAGGATTCATCCTACCTTTCTTCGAACGAGCATAAACAGGGCATTGTAAACCAACAATGCGTGGTGTACCATTTTCTTTGCTGCCAGTGCGACGCTGGTTGTGTTGGTATGACCACCGAAAACCTGAACCAGCTTATTGAAAGTCACATGTCAGGAGATAGCTCTATCACTCGACATCTGAAGGCGGTTCACAAGCTCGAAGGAAAGAATCGCGACTTTACGCAGCTGGCTGAAGAAATGCCTTTCGAAATTGATTGCCCTATCAGTGAGATGCTCTTCATACATAAGATGCGTCCATCGACGACTGCACAATCGGACTCGAAAAGTCAAAAGTTTTTGCGTAGCTTTAATTACTGTGTGTTTGTAGATGCTGAACTAGTTTCTGGTTTTCCTACTTATTGTATTCTTTCGTTTAGATATAGAAATGTATTAATGTATCACTAAAGATGGCTGCGGTGTTAGCCGAAACGTCTGACAATAAAAGAGTTGCTTTTTCATGCACTGGTTTTTGCAATATGTATACATATATATATACATACATATATATACATATATATACATATATATATATATATCATGTGCTTCATATTGTTATTGTTGTCGACATTAGTTCTAAACTCCAGACAGACAATGGGCTAACATGAAGTTAATACCAGCCTCCTTTCCCGGATAGAATTCTCGACGAAACGCAAGGTCAGTCAACTTTCCATTCTTTAAAACAAGACGTTCACCGGCTTGCTGGTGGATTGTTTTACGAACGTTTTGGCGCCTTCTGTAATAAGTTTGTACTTCATTAGCGGCGTGGCTTTTGTGATGCCAGCATAAAAATGACTTGCATTCCAGCAAGAACAGATTTTCCTTGAAGGATTCATGTACATGCATTTGTTCCCCCGTTCTATCATACCTTGTGTAAGAAATTGGAGAAAGCAGATGTTTAAGATCGTTGCGCGCGTTAATTTAATACGTACATATATATATAT
>QQSS02209420.1:0-11526 GCA_003687565.2 Craspedacusta sowerbii
ATCATCATCATCATCATCATCATCATCATCATCATCATCATCATCATCATCATCATCATCGTCGTCGTCATTATCATCATCATCATCATCACCATCATCATTACCATTATCATCGTCAGCATCATCGTCATCATCATCATCGTCATCATCATCATCGTCATCATCATCTTCATTATCATCATGTCATCATCATCGTCATCATCACCATCATCATCGTCATCACCATCATCATCGTCATCATCACCATTATCATCGTTGCGCTGCTCGAATGTGCGCATGAAATGTGTAGCTCATCCTAGCGAGAACTGCGTTCTTGTCTAACGTCGAGTTGGTCTTTTACAGGACCGGGTGACAGACCCTAGTGTCAACCCTTCTACTTAATACGGGCTTGGGGACGGTTACCGGTTGACCTCCCCGAGGGAGGAGACCCAGTGTGTTGGCGCCTAGCCAGCAAGCGTAGTTAAGGAAGTAATAACTGCAAGAAATAGCTTGATTGTTTTTTTAAAATCACATTTTCCACAGTTTTCCCATGTGGTTCTGCTTTTGATTGGGGCAACAAATGCCCCACCTCTATCTTTGTCGTGGACTGACTATCGTTATGATTGTTTAATTACGATTCAATTGCGGACGCAGTAGGTTTTTATCTTGTTTTTAACCCAAAAATCCGTTTTCACTGCAATATTCATTGTGTACGTGTCATTTACCTTGTCCTTTTTATGTATGCGGCTGTCTTTTCGATGTCGTGCAAGCCTTTTTCCGTTTTTATTTTTTATGTCGTGTACGAATCAAGTCCAGCCGTGTTCGAAATTCTTAATAGTTTTCAAAGTAAAAAATAATAATTTGTGCCAACGCTGCTCTGATTTTTTAGGGGAGGTTTATCCCTGAAAATACCGTACGATTGTGTTACTCCGCTATTGTGTCTTTTACTCGCTAATTTTTATTTTTTTTTTTCTAGTCCTGATAAATTAAGAATTACCATCGATCTCAACATGCTGCACATGGCTCTGTATCTCGACCGATTACCTCGATCATCCAAGTAAAAACTTTGGAAATAACTCTTCGTCGCCATGGTGAATCACTTAACGATCTTAGAGTAACACCTTAAAGCAAATATAAACATCAAACCAATCATACAAAGCTATGAAAAATTCGCCATCTAAAGAGTTAGGAAACACGTTTGTCTGGATACGCGCAAGTTGATTATCTGTAAATCTTTGGCATATTGCCGTCATCCTCAATGTACCCCGCATTACAGCTGGCTTTAGGCTTACTAAAATCCTGGTACTTAACATCTGTAAATATTTCTCAACGAGTCGAAGTACGGGAGTTATTTGAGTGCATCAATAGCTGGTTTTCAAGCTAAAATCAGGCATCTTTAACATCGCTGAAGTAACGGCTCGAGTTGTGGCTTCTATTATAGCTTTTGTTATAAATAATGTTGATACGTCATTAAAAGCATATTAGTATTATTATTAGTATTACTGTCAAATGGCTAGCCTTACGTACGTTTTGTCCCGGCCAAGGGACTCGTCAGAGACGTTTTTCTTGATTTCTTATTGTCTCTTCAAGCTCACTGGCGAGCTCCGATTTTTGTAATTATTTCTATCTGCCTCGAAATGAAGCTGGCTGCGTCAGCGAATTCGAATTGCCATGCTGCCCTGCCGGATCCATGAAATTATAAACGACGATGTGGGATGCTAACGCTTCGCGATCATAAACACGATTATTTTGCATCGCGATTCGGTACAAAAGTGCCCGCTGCCGGAAACGGCAAGCGGGATTAGAGGGATATGATACGCTCCCTTAAAACAACCCTCGAAAAGAAATTGAAGAATCATAAGGATAGAAACCCAGAACCCCGAAGCAACTAGAGCACTACCAATGTTACTGCGTCCCAAGATGACAAAAGCACCTGACAAGCGAAATGCATTTTACACCGACCACGACCAAGAAAATAGGAAAAGCTTCTGGCAATAGTGCATGAAAGTTATAGAACAACGATTCACCCCCTTACGTCGTTTACGAAGATATCTGTGAAAGTTTTTTATATAAGGCATTGCGAAGAATCGGACGCAGCGCATTCGTAATTTCCAACTACATTCTTCGGTCAGCAGCCAACCTCGCGTTTGGTGTAGCTTCTCCCATGTGGAAAGAGATTTGCAAAAGCAACGGTATAAAGAGCTCCAGCTCTCCACGTGCAATCGCCTAGATATCCATTATTTGCTTCAAACGGTGTCACATATTTGCGCAGCTTCACAACCACAACTTCACAACCACAGCTTCACAGCTCCCAGCACATGCTATTAGCGATGGCATCAGCATCTTATTTATAAAGAGAGGGATACTCAGCATTTTGCAATGTTTGCCCGATTACATTAGAAGTCACTACGCGCAAGAAATTTACTTCTCTCGATCTTTAATCTTTTGGCCAGCAACGGGCAGCGGAATGCCACATGCAGACAGGACTCATCTCTGGACTGAGCCGAACATTAAAGCACATAGCTGCCATTCTCCATAAATCACCTGCGCGGCAAACTGAGAAGTACTACTATCGCGCTTCTCGATCTGAAAAATGGGTTTGGAGAAGTGGATCACTCACTCATAGCAACTATTCTGCAACACACCACATTCCAGATCTAGTACCACCACCAGCATCCCATACTCAGACTTCTCATTAGCAATAGCGAGTTCTTTTACCATGCGTTGCACGTCTGTGCATAAAGGAAATTGTAACAAGGTAACTGACTCAGCATCTTGTTACTAAATACGCTTCCGAACACGCTTGTGCAATATATGAACATCCTTGAGTTTCGGAAGTTTGTCCATCGTTTGTATTTCCCTTTTTTGCTTCCCGACTGGCAACAGTTTCCTGACGATGCTGCAGCAGTTAGCGAACGGGATTCAGAAAACCAAACTCTTACGACTGCTTATTGGCGATGGACATTGTGGGCAAGTGACATACCTTTGGCATAACAAAGTAAATGGCTTGTCAAAGAAAGCGAAGCCGAATCTTTATGTCAGCAATCAACGATTGAAGCCCGTGGAAATAAACAACTCATTCTCTGAATTAGGCAGATCTTTCAAATTTGACATGCCTTTGTGACAGCCAAAATGCCAAATCATCAAAAACCATCAGAGACCTCTTTCAAACTATGCCCAATCTAGCTCTTCATCCTGGTAACAAAATCAAGATAAGCTCCATCCGCAATGCACTGGCACCTGACTGTTGGACAAAGCTGCATAGCCATTTACGACTGCGGAAGATGATGCCGATCACTGACTCTCCCGACATCATCGCTACTCATCGAAATGATCACAAAAAAAAACTACAAAGGTCTCAACGTCTGTCTTACTTTTTATTTCAGACAAATTCATTAAATGCCAAGTCGCCTACACGGTCGGCGAGATGCACAAAAAGTTGAGGCAACTTTCATTAAAATAAGCTACTCGCTAGAGAAAGCAGATCGAAGAAGACTTCTAATGTCTCAACATAGGGAGAAGTAAAAGCCAGTAACAGCATGACGAAAAGGAACAATGAAAAATATTTAACCGCCAAGTCACTCGAGATTAAATTTATCCGGGCATACGGTCTTCTTACCTGCGCCTGCTGGTCTAGCGAACATGAAAGCACGCCACGGAGCATGCACACGATCTTGATTCTATACCACCGCACCTGCCTTCCAAACCGAAGCAACACACAGCGATAGGGAACAGCAGTCTCCGGGTCTTGCTCATTCCACCGAAGAAAGCAAACCCTAGATCATGTGATCGGTGGAAGCAAAATTTATTTAACCGCGTTTCAACTGGGGGACATAATTCTACATTTCTAAGCATAGCTCGCATCGCAAAAAATTCCATCCGTTACTGTGTAAAGCGATATCGAAGAACGCTTAAAACGTTTGTCCTCATCCGCCATTTCCGGCAACGGTAATCGTCTAGATTTCCAAGCAGTGAAAGACATCTTAATTATGGAGCTCACCTGTGGTTCCACGCTGAGTAACTCCTTCTACGGGTAACAAATGCAGGTAAGCGCAAAACGCAATACATCCGTTGCCGAAGAGACCAGGTCTGGGATGCAGCAAGACTTTTGTAATGGCAACAAAAGCAAGTTAAACTATCATGAACTTTCTTATCAGAATAGCAAAAAACGTGTGACTTCAGTAAATAAGACAGCATCCAAGGGAGGATCAGATAGCGAAATTCCACATTCACATAAATCCATAAGTCCGCCACAAGTTACAGCAAGTGGACTGGAAGTAACATTGTTAAGTTCAACATACTGAATTCCATAAGATAAGCAGCTTTTGGACCAGGCAATACCATTTTTGCATGATCCAGAAAAAATGACATCTTACTTAATAGGATACTGTGGGCAACCGTGTGGTAAGGCGCTTTTCATATGAAGCAAGATCCAGCGGATATTGTTTTCTTTGCATGTCCACTGCTACTTTCTCAGGAAGGTCAAAGATGCCACAGTCAACTGATCCTTTTTTTCACGCACGCCAAGTTGCTTCAGATGGAGAAGTTCATTATTTCGAAGTACGAATAATTCTAGAGGGTAGTTCAGTGGGGTCCACGTTACCTGTGAAGCAGCGTTTGCTAAGAGGAAATTGCTTTGTTAAGTGTGGCCCACATTGGCAAAATATGCTTTGACATTGAACGTTTTTGCAATTTTAGTTAGGTCAAAGAGATCATTTCCATGAACTGTAAGATGTGATAGTGTGGGCTTGTATCCGTGCTTCGAAGTATGTATAACATGTATGTATGTATGTATGTATGTATATATAAAATACTGACTACATAAATGTAAGTATCTATAACTATATTATACTGAATTATTACTTCCCACTACATTAGATGACATCTCAAGTTATTGTAATCGTAATATCGCATTTTTGTAATGTGGTTCGGGACCAAATGTAAGTTCCACAATAGCAGTTTTTCCTTTGTCGCAAATACAAGCATTGAACAGTAAATCACGTGATTGTAAAAGAAAATGGTTGAGGCTTTGAATGTCATCATTTCATGGAAGTCTTTATTTACAGCTGCGCGTGGTTAGCGCGTAATCAAATATTAACGCGGCTGCAACAAGCCGATTCATAGTCCCATACACGCTATAATTTCAGCAAAAGTGAACCGACTAGTTTGGCTGCTTGCTTTATACGCAGAGGCGACTGGTAACGAAGACCCGATTTGTATTCAACCTATAATCTTTGCTCCCAAGGTCGTCAAGGTCTGTAATGTGCATAGAAACGGGTGGCTACACTGCAACCAATAAACTGCGACAACCGAGAAAACTACAAGCAAGGTGGTCAGGGGAAACCCCGAAGCACATGCATAAATAAGTAATTATCCTGATTAATACTATATCTATATTCGTACTAGCAGCTATATGACTCCGATCTATGTTTGTGATTGTCCTGTGTTTCAGCAAAATCTACAGGTCGAACACAAACGGTCACCCCACAGAAGACCATATATTCATCTCATATTCATCTGGGCAACATACTGCTCCTCGAGGGCTGGTGAGGGCAAAACCCTTCAGGTTGTGGATACAACGTCTGCTACAACAACTCGGTGGGCCATATGGTGGTTCTAGCAAGCCGGCTTTCCAAGCACATG
The DNA here is from genome assembly GCA_003687565.2 of Craspedacusta sowerbii. Taxonomy (NCBI): domain Eukaryota; kingdom Metazoa; phylum Cnidaria; class Hydrozoa; order Limnomedusae; family Olindiidae; genus Craspedacusta; species Craspedacusta sowerbii. The sequence goes on from QQSS02209420.1 coordinate 5,623, forward strand.
GGTTCTGGACAACGAAAGCGGCTGTGGGCTGTTCGGAGCGCAAAGACAGGCTGCAGATATACATATATGCTAAATGCTATACCAAGTCTTCGTCAATAGCGTTCTCTTGCTTGGACCTAAAATCCGAAAGTTCAATACTTCGAAAGCAATACTTCGAAACTTCGCCACCAGAGCATATAATAAAGTCCAGCACCCAATAATTAAACCCAAAACTATATAACTTAGCTACTAGAACGCTAAGCCTCATTAGCAATTAAAGAACACTAAAAGATGTTCAAATGTCGCATTCAACTGCTAGCAGAAAGACGAATTGAATTTCAATATTATGGGCGCTATATATGAAGACGTCAAAACATGATGTCAAGTTGCTGGAAGATGAATTGTAATTTCGTTGTAATTAGCTTTCAATGCATGCCATGAGAGAAATAAATCGGTATCGACCCTACAGATATCGGTCTAAATCTGCACAAAAAGGTATAAGATAACGAGCCTAATTATTTGCTATGACAAATTTTGCCTGTTCCGTCTTATCAAGATAAATTTAAATTCAAACATCTAGAAATAAAAAAAAACTCAAAGTCTTTGCATTGACACCTTTTCATCATTTTTTGCTGTACATTGGAACAACGCGGACATCTGACATCAACCGAGCCAAGCAAGAATATTAATAACATAGGGTTGATACTCACCCGATGCGGCATTGTCTGATATGTCCCCTGTTCGTTCCGTAAACTATTCCCATGCCAGGAGAGGGGTGAAATTTTGCGCAATTCACGCTGACGTGGGAGCGGTGACTTCGACTGCATTTATGAAGAAGATTGAAAGTGACCTGGGAAACGCGAGAAACGCGAAAAGCATCAACTCGAATAACGACTGGCCACTATAAAGGACAGCCGATAAATAAATAAATAAATAATTATATAAATAAATAAATAAGAACACTGATTAAGTCCCGGAACATGGAACATATCAAAACCGTAACAAAATTTGATCAAAAACTACAAAATTAAGGAAAGGTAGGCCTCTCGAAATTTCTTATAAAGGCAGCGTACCTTTGAGTTGTCCGTCACAGCAGAGTCGTTACCGTCCGGAAGCTTCAATATCTGTCCGATCAACTAAAATTGTAGGCGGCAGCGCACATGAAGATAAGCGACGAAAGCATAACAAAATATCATGATCCCCGATCACCAACGAAGCAGCAGAAACACATCGCACCTACTTATTACAATATATCCACGCACGAACACACCATCAACACACACGAAAAACCACACATAACAACAGACTATTCAGCAACAGCACACAGACCAAATAAGAAGGCTACCTGAAACGAGGTGATCTGCCAGTGAAGCTTTCTCGACGCCAGACCGATCAGAATGTAACCCGACATGGGCGATAAACTAAGCGACACCGCGTTGGGACCTATGTGAGCCATAAAAATCGCTATAACAGACGAAACGCGGCACTATAGGGAGAGGAGGGGAACTTAAGCAACGCCTAGCTAACATGAACGTAGACAGCACGACGAGTCTAGCTTGAACTAACTCAAACTAGAAACAATACTTGATCAAGCACCTTAATTCTCATTACAAATCCACTATTGTCTGCTTGAGCTAAGAATTGACACATTTACAATACATCTGTGCAATGAAATCGTTCCTTAGCATTGCGACACAGGTCGGTAAGCGACTGAACCGAGAAAGGAGCCAGAGCGGACACTAGGCGATCTCCTCAGCTGCGCGCAATAATTCATTCAACCGATGTCCAAAACAAACGAATAAACGCAGTGACAGGCATGTGAAGGATTCCGTATGGTGCGTGGGGTCCCTGTGGAACGGTGTGAGCGAATAGGACGTCCTCCGCAAACAAGCGTAAACTTTAAATTTAACCTTTTGTACGTGTTTATATGTGTTTAAATATATTTGCTGGCAAGTGCGGTTTTCGTCAGTCGAGATCCGAAGCACGTCGTACGAGTAAGTGTGTGTTTTTTGTGTCTTGGTTGGTGTCTGGATGTTCCCTGTGCTGTTCTTAGGCAGGGAAACCAGAGTGCAGCATTAAGAGTTTGGGTGGGGAGTTAGGACATTGTTCCACCGACTAAGTCAGACCTGGCGCTAGCGTGTACGACTAACATTTCTGTTCCAATGTTGGCCATACGCATATGCACATCATAGCATTTCGGACATCTTGACCCTGATGTCGGGGAATTTACTTACTGGATGCCGAACCGCGAGCCTTTTCAGCTGTGGCATGTTATCATCTCGCGTGGGAGACATTGGATAGCACTGAATCACAACTGGCGCAGGCAAACCGCAGCTCTTTCCATAGCTTCCCTTGCAAGCTTTATAAATACTCTCTACCTCAACAAGCCGATATAAAATATTCAAGTATAATAAGCCCTCAGGCACCAGAGTTCTAAAAACTGAAGGAGCGGAGTACGAGAGATAACGTACACAAGGTGGTGAAAGGTTAAAACTCTAATAGCCAAACTCACCGTAGCGTCTACTAAACAAGCATTGAAGGTACGACTCCGGACGCAAGGAAATCACCTGCACTTGGCCATCGTCAGGAAAGCCCTTCTCGCTAGGCACGAGTATAGCTAACAGCGACCCGTCGTTCGACAGGTCTACGCTAGCATCGTTATGCACTTTGCAGTGCGGAACTATAACGTTACGATATCCTAAGAAAAAAAGATCAAATCGCACACATACAAAAGGTACACATTAACTCAATCAAATCGCTTCTGTAGGAAACTGGCTTCAAAGTCAAGTATTACTTATAGGAATGAACAGGTTCAACTTACCGTCACTCAGATCCGGCCATTGCGACTCGTCAGAGAACCAGAGTTGCAATCGGTGCGTCGTCGGAATGATGTTGTTTGCCACCGCCCCTTCTCCGCTACCGGCAAACGCACCAGCTATCGCACGGTTCACTGCTGTGCGCATGGCCTCCTCGGGCTCCTCTCGGTCTTGCGGCGCGATGACAACGGCGGTATGCACGTGGTGCGAAGACCGAGCAGTAGCGGTCGCCACTGCCGCCCGAGATTGATGCCCACCAAGGCTAGATATGCTGGTCGTATAGCCGCTATCTGACGGAAACGAGATAAACCCATGAACAGGGATCGTCGAGGCACCGCCCTCAACGGCTATGTCCATATACTCAGGAACCTCAACTTCGCTACTATTGATTACTTCGTCGTCGAGGTTCGATCCGATTGTAATGTTCCATATTTCGGACTGAAATTGCCTGTTTCGAGGCATAGACCGATGCCTCACCTCTCTGCCTGTGTCTCGTGTCTGCGAAGGAGCCGCAGCAACAGGGACAGCAAATGACCGTTCCTCGGCTTGGTCCATAAAAACATGCCTACGACCAACGTTGGCGTCAAACTCGACTTCATCGCCCCTGGCTACTGCGCCATGGCCGCTAGCAGACAATCTACTCACCGAATTAGCCTCATTTCTATGGCCGACAGATACATGTCTAGTATCTGATTCGAGCCCCGCACTAACACAGGCGTCCGATGTAGAAGATTGTAAACCTTGTCTAGCGGCGACTGCCGTTGGGCGAATACCCTCTGCATCAGCTGCGCTAGTCTGCACTGCCGCATCTGTACAAGAAGAAACCGGAAATCCCAAAACGCTGCTCCTTGACATACCTGGCAAAGGGTCACGAAGAACGTCCGAGAGAGTCTGATGACCCCAACTAACATTGGCAAGCCCTCCTATTCGTATTCTCTCCACAGTCGTATTCGACGACGAAGCAATCAAAGGATTCGAGGCCGTTCCCTCGTCTGATTCTACGGTCTCCAAATCGTTTCCAGGATTTATAAACGACGGTTCAGCCGCATCGCTGGTAGTAGCGTTAGAGGCGCTATTGTTGGCTCTCATCAAATCAGTGCACGCAGACGAAGTGGACCCCGGCTCGGATCGAGACTCGGTCGTCCTGTTGTTCAGGCTGCGTTTCATCTTCAGGCAGCTGATGGTTTGCACGACCGGCTGGCCTCCAGAATAACCTACCTCCCTACAGATGAAAGAAATCACAATCGATAATGAGCGACTAAGCAAAGAGCCGCTTGCAAAAAAACACGGATCAAGGGCGGCGGGGGGAGGGGGCCGATCAGATAATCGATAATCAGATAAGCCGAGAAGGACGAGAAAGCTTCACAAACAAGACAATGCTTGGCTTAGGCTTAGGCTTGCCCTAATTCTCTTGGCTTCATAAAGCGTAGACAATTACAAAAAAAAAAAAAAATTTAAACAACATGCATAGCGTCAATTGTGTCTCACATAAGATATGAGAGTAAAATTTAACCCGCAGGTGTTTTGAATAGACTAATATTTCCTCGCATCGATATGCAGGTCAAACATAACCGTGCAAGGCACGTCGAAAACAACCCTTTACAACACCCAGGATGTTACAGTGGCACCTAGATTTCGTATTGAAAGCTCCATAGTGTTGGCTTTCTTTTTTTTTTCCAAAAATACGATCCGCGTGACTTCCATATCTATAATTGCTTAATATAGCCTTCACAGTAACAATTGCTATTCCACTGCCTACTCAACCTTTACCACCACAAATGTGTCCGTGCAAATACGACGACACCCTTGCCATGCCAACTTGCCTTTGTCGAGGCTTCTGGACCTTACAATAAATATGCGAGAATTAACTTCACTTAGCCAAAAGAAAACTATCTTCGCAAAACAGGAAAATGATAGAAGCCGATTCTGACATGGTATGCAATGGTTGCTGTGGTAGAAAAAAAAAAATTATTTCAACATTGCCTAAATATCTATACCAACCACCAGTGTAAATCAATGCAAACTCACACTATAAATGAGCATGTGTGGACGAAGAGCTATTCCTTAACAGCGAAATCACAAATCAGCGTCTCTGTTGAAGCATTGAGGAAAAGCAAAACGAATGGTAAACGTAATGACAGCACAATCACGTACCCTCTGCACCTAACATCAACGCGAGTAGGCTATAAATAAAGAAAAACATAAGAAATATATAAATATAACAAAAACAACTACCCATCATAAATACGTTCCTGTCACCCATCACATACAACACGGATGCACAGCAGAGGCGAACAGCAAAATACAGGAACCTTCCTTAATCCGTCAGTGTTTAACAAGACCGAATGGCGATATGCCAGGACTTGAGGATTAGAGGTCGACCGAATTTTGGTTTCAGTTTCGGTTACGGCGCCGAAACCGTTGTTTAGGCGATTTTTCGGTTACGGCCGTAAGTCAATTTGCAGGGTTCGGTATTTATTCGGTTACGACCGTAACTATCAATGCAAATTCTGTGCTGCCGAAAATTCCGTTTGAGCCGATCCAACACCAGCATGCCTCAAGTGCCTCAAGAGGAACCGCTCAATGCGCGTGCGCGCAGACGGACGCTTCAATTGAATATACTACTCAACGAGTAATAACTACCGAGAATAATCGATAGCTATTGAGTATGTGCTCACTTGCAACTTGATGTCTCGATGCACATACATAGTTTATGTACAGGCATAAGCTTCGGTTTCGGTTTGGGTTACGGCCGTAATGGAGTGAGAAACGGGGAAAGTTGCGGTTGTGGCCATGCAGTTTTGGTTAAAGTTTTGGTTACGGGCGTAACAGAAAAAGCAGATTCGCTCCACCTCTATTGAGGATGTGAGATCAATGGCGCACGCCCGGAACACTGTTGCATGCCACATAAAGAGCACCGATTAATTTTTAAGGATAATAAGCATATTGGAAGTGCTCAATATTCACGAAAAGACCAAGAAAGATTTTTAAAAGTTAACGTTGTGCTTCAAAACTAACCCGCAAAGGTCTCAAACACTAACCCGCAAAAGTCTCTGCGTTGGAGCATTAGCGATACCAGTCATTAACCAGTTGCCAAGCGGATGAAAGC
>QQSS02209431.1:0-11525 GCA_003687565.2 Craspedacusta sowerbii
ATCCCTTAGTCTTTCTTTATAGCTGTTCTTCCCCTTTCCCTTGTCGTCCATGTCGTGTATCTGTGTACAACAGGTGTAAAGCAGTTGTTTAAGCGTCGTTTAATTATTTATCGTCTAATACGTCCCTCCGCGTCTGTAGTGTTAAACGTTTCAATTTAGAACTTTTTTAACAAACGCATTTATTCAATAGTAATAGGAGTGTTCACGCCTTCTAGGTATTTATACTGGTATCTTGTAAAACTAACTTAGTTGAGAATGACAAAACATATTGTCGAATATATATATATATATATGTATGTATGTATGTAATTCATAATGTGATTTTAGTGTATGAGGACTATGCATCATTCTTCTAACTGTTACCTACCTTTGGGAGTTTCACAACTTTTGATATTGTTGTAAACAAATCACTTTGTTGAGTTTCTATGTACGTATCGAAGCATTTTTGAAGGGCTGTGGAATCGCGTGAAAGAGCCACTCCGTAGACAAAAACATGTTCGAGAACCTGCTCCATTCTATAACCGGAGAGCTCCCCTTGGAACTCTCCTGCTATGTACGTGTCAATGAGCGCGCCCTGGATGATTCCCTGGTTCAAAGCGTCAATTACTTCAGGAACAGAAGAATAGCCTGTCAAAAAGGAGGAAGAAAGGTAGATTTTTTACTATCGACTTTTTTTAACATTATCACATTTTCTTAGCACTGTCGTCAGCAAAGTTTTGCCCCGAATCGAGGGCCTTCGCTAGTTCTCACGTGGGCAATAATCTTTGAAATGTCAACGCTTTCCAGGCGACCTGCAGGCATGCACATATAGTCAAGGTAGGGTTTTTATTTTAGAAAATTTGAATTACCCTGGAAAATGCAACCAGACAAATGTCAACAAACAGACAAACGGACTGACGGGCAAGCAAATAAAATACACACAGACTGACAGGCAGACATTTAGACAGGCAGACATTAATACCCAAAAAACGAAAGATCGATGCAAAAAAACAGATGGGCTGACAAGCTGACATTTAAACTCAAGAAAGACCGGTACAGAGATACAGACGTGCTAACAGGCAGGCAGGAACCTAGCTAGATACGAGTCTGCTAAGGATGTTGAAGATGTTCTCGGGCACTGCTTCCTAACAGTTTATCACTCTTTCAGTCTGTACAAAAAGTGTTCATTATGACTACCAAAGAGACATAAATAACTTAAAATTATTGCAAATACTGTCCTGAAAGTAAGAGCGGAAAACAAGGAACATGAAAAAAAAAAACACGTATAGAACTTAAATTTGCCACATGTTTTGTGGCTCCTACCAATGACGTCCGCGTTTCTTTTAACTCCTAGCCTATACTCCTCGCTATTATCGAGTGCTCCAACTTTTGTTCCGTAAAGCTTAGACTCGCTCGTCAAGCTTGTTGCTGTCAACACAGTCGTGATGGTGGCAGTGAATGTGGAGATGATCACCAGTCCGATCAGGATCCAAAATATTCCGAACAGTCGAGCTGGTAATGACTTTGGTGCCTTGTCGCCATACCTAGGTATGGAAGCAAATAAAAGATATAAATTAACAAATATAATATATATAAATACGAATTTTTAAATATTTCCGTCCTACAATATTCTCACGTGAAAGCGACTGACTGCGAATTACAGATGTGAAGTTAACTGAAATATTACCGACAAACTGACTGACTGACTGACTGACTGACTGACTGACTGACTGACTGACTGACAGACTGACTGACTGACTGACCGACTGACTGACTGACTGACTGACTGACTGACTGACTGACTGACTGACTGACTGACTGTCTGTCTGGCTGACTGTCTGACTGACTACGTACAAGCTCACAGTCCGGTACTTACCCTACTGTGGTCATGGTGATAAATGCCCACCAAAAACCTTCCCATGATCCTTCTAGGAATGCATGTGGGAACTCCTTGGGATTGCGAACAGTGTCCTACAAATATTAATTGAGAATTCGTTTTGTTATTTATCTGCAGCGGAGGTTACTGTTAGTTAGTTAATTTAAATATTGGACAGAAACAAATTGAAATGATATCTTCCTTAAAGAACGTGGCAAGGAGACTGAGATAAATAATAAAATTATCTTCTTAAAAGTACTAACTTATTATGACGATTAGTTATAGATACTCTCGATATACTCATCAAAATGTAAGGAATTTTTGAAGGATGCCCCTAGCAAAGCTGCAAACACCCTCAGAGTGGGTCGATTACAATGCATGCTCATCCTCGAGCGCCGGCAATTTAACCTACGCCCATCCAGTACCCCATATCATCCCAAGAGTATAGCAATTACTTTATTCGGACTGCTCAAACTCTAGTACACGCGAAGTAAAGGGAGACAAAATCTACTCCTGCAAAGAAATTTGCCAAAGAGCTAATTAGTGTATTTGCCCAAGAGCTAATTAGTGTATTTGCGCTGGCAGTTGAAAAAAGGTTGAAAAGATACTTTTTCAATACCTCTATGCAGCCAATAAATTTTAAAAATATTTTTCTCTTACAATATTCTCACACAAGACTCAAGACTCAAGACACAAGATGTATTTTCTCAGTGAATGCAAATAAAACCTGTCAATATATAAATGACTTGCAAGTGTTTGCATTATGAGAAGGAGGCGTCCTCCTAGCCGAGGCTAATCAGATTGAAGACGCCACCTCAAAGCAACCGTCACCAGCACTTTACAGGAAGCAACGAAAACAAAAGAAACTTTAAGGAACCTTACGACGAACGAGAACCAAGGCCTGAGAAAACAAGCACTAAGGAGAGAATGTAAAAGGAAAATTTCAAATCTTTCCGAAATTGCTTACATAAATATGCTTAGAACAGGGATTTCACGTGAAGACTGTTAATCAAGTCGATAAAAAATCGATAAAAAATCGACACGCGTTTGCGAAAAGGACTAACATAAATATTATTGACAGCCTAAAGTACTAGCTAGCCTTTTTTTAAACAGCTCAGCACAGATCAGCACTTAGAGCGCATCTATAACGCGGAGTACGCTTTGCAAGTTTTGTGGCTGCATCAGAAGAGAGTCTGCGAGTTGTTGGATAATTACTGTCGTGTTTGTATTACATTTCCGTGATCAACTGCATGAGGTTGAAGGAGCTCTTTGTTCACAAAAGTGTTAATACAGAATTTCTTTGGAATTGGAAAGTTTAGCAGAAATGCAAAATTAACTACTGTACAAATTTTCTATGTCAATCTTTTCAGAGCCTCGGGCTGCAGGTAAGATAGTACATCGTTTAAAAGCGAGCAAAATTCAGCTTGACTTACAAATCGAGAGGTTTGATTTAGCGTACCATGAATCTTCTTAATCATAGAAATTTCATTTATTGATGTACAAGCAATTGCTTCCATAATTCATTTTGCTATACTTGTTGACATTTTGGCCCTAGCTACCGACCAGTTGCTCCCATGATTGAAAGGCGGGCATTTCAACCCGGCCCAGTCTCCAAAACAAGTAAACGCTGCCCGCGCTTTGACGTCAACGGATCATTTTGCTTGGAGCAGCACGTGCCTATTATACGTGCATCCGACAACAAGCCCAGCCATTCATTAGCGCCAAATTATTGCTTCGCTTAGAGTGGCAACCGCTACTGTATGTCGCGAAGCAGCCTTGCACAATAACAAACTTGTGATACGGCGGAAGTTGGGGGTGCATTAACGTCATTTCTTCTCATCGCCTGACTTCGCTTACTGTAAGAACATCCTGCGCAAGAGCGGAGTAATTATCGGTTCGTGTGTCTAATTGGGAGCCTGGGGCTGAAACACCGGTCTGAATAATTGATCTCGACACTGTCGCGCATTAAGAGTGGCGCATTGCTTTTGTTGGAGCTTGACTGCCAACGAAGAACAAAACCCTTTGAGGAAGCTGCGGACATTCCAGTGAAATTTTCCGACGGTAAATAATCTGGCGACCACAACCTGCCCGTTGACGCAAGAGCTGATTCATAAGTAGGTGCTACTTGGGAGCCTGGTCGAGTTTGTTTTCATAAGATAAGTTAAGTCAGCGCCACCAGAGAAGGTTTTTCACTAGAAGATCGAACTGTGTTAGTCTGATTTTCAAGAAGTTGCTAGACATATCAGGAGATTGAAGTATTTTCGAAGTTCATTCAAGTTTTAGAGCCCCAGGTGTTACTGGCTCATAACTCGTTTTCTGATCCGGTCTGCGTCACCAGCAACGACTGACCGCATCCGCTGACATTACCTGAAGTCGTCTAGTAGAACTGTACCTTGGATTGGAGAACTTGTGCTAGGTAGATCGATGTTTCGTCAGATTTGGGACCTTTCGGACATAAACGTCAGCTAAGTAAATCCACTCTGACTTTGGTGTGGAAATTCTTTTACTGGAATTGAAATGACCGAAAAGAGAAGATTGACTCAAAAGAAATCGTTCGATCGGGTGCTCGACAAGATCATTCCCGCTCGAAGAAAATCCGCAAACGGCAAGCAACAAGCAAACAGCGGAAAACCGGATGCAGAGATGGTTCGTCAACTGGCTATGTACCAACGCAAGCTGTTCCTGGACCAGGCCAAAATGAGGGCTCTGTCCATCGAGCGATACCACCGCGCGCGATTGCGTTCGGGAGGTTCCGAGGCGTCTGACGACGCTGAGGTGAGCCAAAGCAACTCTGCGGTGTCTGCGTCTCCTCCGCTCTACCTCTCACACGAAGTTGCTTACCAACAGTCCCGCTGCTCGGAATGCTTGCTGGTGGACACTAGGGGCAAGTCGAGCTCGCTGAACGGATTAGACGACTGTCCGATTTGCAGCAGGGCAAGGATGAGACGAGGAGCTTCAGAACTTCACCGCGCGCATCCCAAGATTCGGAAGGAGAGGCAAATCGCGCCTCTCTGCAGACACTGCCGCTCATCCTCCATGTTCGAGTTGACTGCAAGGATGAAGCAAGCCGAGATATCGAGTTACTCGCCAAACGTTAAAAAAGCTTACTTTAAGCTGTTAGCGGACTAAGTTGTCTTGTAATCAAGAACTTTATCGAAGCGTTTAGAAGAATGAAACTGCATGCCTGTAAATATTTTAATGGTATTTAAGTTAGCACGATTATAAGAATGACAGAAATTTCCTTGACTACCTTGACCTTCGCTTTTACTAGCTGTGATTAGTGATTAAGGGTGCTGGGAATTGTATTTAAATCCTGTTAGTGCATTTCTCGCTGTTTACTGAAGGTGAGTATATTTTAAGTGGGAAGCACGCTGTGGAGTAGTTCTGATTTTTGCAGCGGTTACACTTTTCCATATTCTTGTTGATCCTGAAGTTATAATTGAAAGCCCGTTAATCATATTCAAATATATATTATATTCGAGATCATTTTCCAAAGGCTTGGCTTTTGAAACAAAGCATTATAATAAAGTTACATTCAAAAACAAAGTTGAAGAGTTCGGATGATCATTAGCGAACTCAAATCCATAACGATCTCACTACAGCAGCGGATGGCACTTTCCTCTTTCTTAACATTCGGAGCTTCCTAGACAAATCGCACCGGAAAGTGATACCACTTCATCAATACAATACGTTCTCACACTGGTCATCCTTTGGAATACTCAGACTCCGAGTCACAGAGCCAGGTCTAGGACTGAGTTCCAATCTAAGAAAAGCAACGGCCTTCAAAATTCTAGGCAGTTCTTAGTTTTAGAATGACTACACTTTGCATTTTACAGGCAAAGCTCGAACGCCACTTGGAGGTTAAACACCGATGACGTGGCTACTCCAAGTTTGGCAGCAATAAAACTCAATTATTTATAGAAAGCTCAGAGACTTTTCAGGGGAGAGCCAATTAGCTTTGTTTCTTTTTTTTTACAGGAATTAAAGAGATGATTGAGATCATTGGCTTTCTATTTGGGGATCAATTTTCTCGAAACCGATCAATATCAACCAGACAAGATGGAGGTTCCACACCGTCGCCAACGAACGTCACAACGATGACTGGAAAGCATCGGGAGAAGTTTTAAAAAAACATTCAAGCCTCCACTTCATCTTATCTTTACATGTAAAGCCTGTGGATGCCCCTTTTCTCGTTAAAAAATTCTCGTTGGTAAAGCCTGGAAGAAGAACTTCACAGAAATTGTGTCAGACCATTTTCCGTGCTTTAGTTTCGATGACACACTTCAATCAAACAAGATCGCTGGCTTTTTCTTTTACAGAAGCAGCCACTCAACAGAATTCACTTTAAAAATCCGTGCCTTAAAAGCTACAAGGGAATCCGTTACACAGACAGTTCTGACTGACCTGTAAGCCAACAATGTCTGCGAGGAGGAAATACTCTGTGCCACGTTGCTAGACAACGTGGAGAATGCCGTGGAAGCAAATAATTTTGAGTCATTGCATGCACATTTTCGGCGTTTGACCCAAAACCCGAGACCACAGTCCAATCTGTACTCACCTAAGGCACATCCCTGCCGAATTTGAGGTTCATACCCCTAACTGCTAATAGGGAAATCTTCGTGCAAAATAGGGAGAAGACGGAAGAAAGGTAGTAGAAAGAATCGACTGACATGTAAAGCATATCGCATGTAGTCTACGGTGCGTCCTGCAATAAAACCACTCATAATTAATATTGTACGGTATTTATCCTCTTTGCACTTTATTTGTGTGGTTTTGCACTGAAAACAAGAGCAGCATAACAATATTGGGTTTTAAATCAGGCTATTATTGGTAAATAACCGCGGTAAGTTTTGAAGTTACTTCCTGGAAGTTACCGCCGCAAGTTACCGTAACTTACAGTAAGATTACAGGACTTCAAATTCAGCTACGTCCCCGCATATTTACAAACACTTGCAACCGAGTGATGATTGTAAGCGCCAGTGTTCTGATCTTTGTTTTTCTCTTTTAGATGAAGCCCCGACGGATTTTCAGCGGAAACTTGTCTATTCAATGGCTAAAACCTAACCTTAGCGCCCAGCTTAACCATCTAGCTCTTACTCTTTCTATCTAGATCTATTCTTTCTGCCTTCCTACCTTGTTCTTCTCTCACTGATTGCGCGCTTGCGTACAGCTGTTCTTCCCTCGTGTTTTTTATTGTTAAGCTATAGTTTACTCTGTGCCGCCCCTTCTGGAATTGTTAATCGGTTGCTGAGTGAGCATTTGTAGCGTCAATTATTGACCAATTGGTGTATTCACGCCTTCTTATTTAAACGCTGTGATATAATTTTTCGTATTAGTTGAACGTGATCAAAGCTGATCGAAACATGTCCTACAAACTTAAACAAGTTGCCTTTTTTCTGAAAGCTATTAAGTATTTGCTTTCCACAATTCGTCATCGTGCGCGAAACTTCCTGTTTGACATCGTCGTGAGAATCTTCGCTGCAATCTGAAGCTAGTTTAAGAAATACAGACTCACGCTGTCTAAGCCAGTTGCTCAAACCTTCTTCTGTGCCAGATTGATGTACCAATGATCAACCCTTCTCTTGAAACAATGCTCCTTCCTGTCGTTGTATTGTTTTAAGAGGCGCATTGCTTGTCAAGGAGATATTTATAATCTTTTGATGAAAGCACCTCTGACTCACATTGTGTGTGATCTCAAGGAAAGGAAACTTTGCTTCATTTCTCTTCTAGCAGCGAGTCAGGCTTGAAACATACGGACAGCGACTTCCAGTAAAATGTAAGAAAATCTAATGTTCCCTTCCAAGCTCCAACCACCAGTTTCTGCAACAAGTTTCCTCCCCCCCCCCCCCCCTCCTCAGGATAGACGTGGCATCGACAGAGGCCTCACGAGTACACACAGAAGCACTGCCGTTTTCAGCTCTAATGGCTCCAATATATCTCTACACCTTCTAATATTTTTATCGCACACGTTACTAATATGAAACCGTTAAAACTTACTAGAAACCACATGATAACTCCTGAGAGAGCTGCTAAGAGGAGAGTGATGACGAGTATGGGCCATGATCCACTCAACGATTCTAACAGTGGGCTCTTGGATGGAGGAGCATCCTTCACGAAGAAGGCTACGCCAGGTGACTCCACTACAAATACAATAAGGAAAGATGTACAAGACACCACTGCACTGTGCTCAGTAGTGCAGCGGAAGGTCGAAGATGTTTTACAAACAAAGAAGCTTGAACGAAAAACTGATTGTCCGGCGTTATCTGCTGAGCCATAAGCCATAACACCACAAGTGAGAAAGCATAAGACTGTGGAGTACTTCTGGATACGACGCAATACCATAAATTGCTATCTATTTCATTTTGAAAGATATTTCTTTGGAAAATTATGCAATATTGCTTTTGTATTTAGAAAGATTAGCTCTACAGAATTGAAAAAGCATGCCACTTACCGACAGGGACAAATGGCGTTTTGCGAAACATCGATTGACCTTTGGAGCCATAGATGGGAAAGGCAAGATCTGTTTGGTTCCTCAGTACGAGCCCCTCAACGTCCGTAAAGCTGTTTAGCGGGGGCCCAAAGACCAACTCCGAACAGTTGTTGCAGCACGAAGAAATAATATTTTCTAGAATTTCCTGACAGGAAAAAAACTGCTGCAATAAGTTGCTCGCTTATAGACTTTACAATATGTAATAATGCTGAGAACATTCTAGGTTACAACTTAAAAAAAAAACTTTTTTATGCAGTTAATACATCTTCAACTCAAATAATCCAAGTGCGGCTTGATTAGTCTTGACGAAAAATATGTTTAACTTACTTGTAGCCGTAGCTGGTTTCATGTCCAAGTATCCACGAGGAGTTTTACGGAGGCATGAACTTTACAAATTAGTTTTTAAGGTGAATACATCCAGTTATTTTCCTCTAGCTTAAAGTAATGTCAGCAAAACTTACATTAGAGTCGTACCTTGAACAAGCCTTGAGCCCGACCGTCGCTTGTGTTGGTGATGTAGGGAGTCCGCGACCACCAGGATGTGATGAACTGTCCAGCGCACACTGGTGGTGGTATGCACTCCATCTCTTAAGTAAGAACGAGATCATCAGCAACCCCTCTAGCTGGCTAGGTTTGCTGCACATTTGAATGGTGATGAACAAGTGGACGTAGAGACAAAAAAAAAATGGATGTCTGTATGGGGACATGAAGGGATAGATGGCCTTATGAACGAGAGGGCATTAATTAGTGGATGCGCAGACGAAATGATTGATATAAAGATTAATCGATGAAAGAGTGGGTTTGACACATGGATGCATGAATGAAGTAGATAAATTATCGCAAGATAGGTGGAACAGGAGGAAAACTGAATGGATGGATGAATGAATTGATAAATGGATACATGGATAGCTGGATGAATAAATAGATGGATTGACGAATGATTGGATGGATGGATGGATTAATGTACGGATAGATGAGGTTTAGAAGTGAATTGATGAACAGGCCGATGGATGTTGGAATGACTGCATGGATGCATGGATGAACGGATGGTCTGATGAAAGAATGCTTGTATGAATGATTATCCAAATACATGTTTTGACCTACTGAGTTACAGCTGCACTTGAAATTTACATAGCTGTAAATGAGTGTCATATGCATGCATTACAGACAATTACAACTATTTCCACAAACAGATAATTGAAAATCCAAAAATGTTTGTAGTTTTTCTAGTAGTGACAATTTTAGCGAGACCATTTCATTATGCACTTGACCAAACGTAAAACTGCTTACGGATGCAGTGCAGCTCTCCATCCCCTCTGAAGCCTCTATCGCACAGACATCTGTATGATCCTTCCATGTTTCGGCATGTGGCATTGGAAACGCACGACTGATGAAGACACTCATCGATGTCTACGTTCACAAGAAAGTTAATTGTACACACAATGCATTTTCTTTGACCAAGTGCGTTTTAAATAATGTGCAAGTAGAAAATGAAACTTTTTAGCAAGCAATAATCAAGCAGGATACGACCACCGGTTCGAGGTTCATTAAAGAAGAACATTTATGTGCCTACTGGCATTAGACAATTGAATTTTCAATTGAGTATTCATATTTTCCTATTTAGACTAAATTAGCTGGCGCGTCATCCTTCTAATGCATTGCGTTATGGCTACTCCATCACATCACAAAGGATGTGATTAGTTATCGTTACGTTGCTTCAAAGAATGTATACGATTTTGCTTTTTCTTTGAAAATGCTTAGAGAATGCCCGTAGCGCTTCCTGCCTAAGGGATTGCAGAAGGTGCTTGCCCTCGTGAAAACCTGTTACTCCCTTGCGACCAATTCACCCCAACTCCGCACACATACTCACACATACAAACGCAAATACACACACGTGCATACACACACGCACACTGACAAACACCACTCGCGCCCATCAAGTAAGTCTAAGCGAGACTACTGAATGAAAGCTTGACGAAAGCTTATAGAAAACTAAATCCCTTAATGAGATCAAGACCTTTACTTGTATTGTGGGCTGAAGGGCTTATACCTTAGGCATTTTCTTCTGTACTAAAGAGTTAATAATTTAATTTCGTGGTTTTCGTTAGTGAAATAACTAAAATTCTCGAAAAAAAATTTCGTTTTGCAAAGTAAGGCGGAGACCATCTCAATAGGCCATAAAATAATGAAATGATACTAATTTAATACTTTCAAAATATGCTAACCTGTGCATATCGAGCCGTTTCCAGTCCAACCGGGATCGCACACGCAAATGTAGGAGCCAACTTGGTTAGTGCAGGTTGCGTGATGATCACAGGGTATTACCTCTGCGGTGCACTCGTCGATATCTACGAAGTCAGTTAGAAAATGAGTTATTCTAGAAGTTGCAACAAGTAAAGATTCTGCAGCACCTAGTAGATTGCTTTTTAATTTAGTGAAGGCCAACTTCGACAGTTTTGAGCAATCTTTCCGGCGCTCATCTTAGATCGCCCTCACTACCATGTGGACCTTGGTAAGTTTATAAAGTCAGCAAAATTGCTCCTTGTGAATAATTTTCAATGCCATTAGTAGAATCCAACATTTTTTGTTCACGCACTCTTTCTTCAAACAGCAAGAGCATTATTAGAATGAGATGATGTTAATTTGCTTTTGCCAGAGATTCGCAGACATGCTAAGGTTAAGATAACGTGATATCTTCCTTGTTCTGCTGGTTTTCATGCCAACGAAAGGAAACAGTCCGTAGCAATTTTTTTTCTGTGTAACACATTGCCTCCTAAAAACTCGTTGCCTCATGAACGCGATTGTTTACCTGCGCAGAATCCGACTCCACTGTAGCCTTGGATGCAATTGCACTTGTAAAAACCCGGCAAGTTCATGCACACTGAGTGTGGCCAGCAAGGGAAGGATTTGCACTCATCAATATCTAAATAAAATGTAGTTGTAGAAACTATCGAGTTTCGAAATTGATTAAACATGATTTTATTCAGGCATCAAAACCTGCCAGTTTGCTGTCTCCCCGTCTGGTACTCTGTCTTCCATCTGAATGTCTGCTTTTCTCCAGCCTGTCTGTCTGCCTGTCCCTCTGTCTCATTCACTCAGTCATTCAGTCAGTCAGTCAGTCAGTCATTCAGTCAGTCAGTCAGTCAGTCAGTCAGTCAGTCAGTCAGTCAGTCAGTCAGT